>CM042757.1:23223095-23237708 GCA_022496165.2 Catalaphyllia jardinei | reverse complement strand
TTAGGAGACAAACACATGATTGACGTCTTCATTAGATACTTTCCCCATAGGCAGATTTAGGGGAGGGGCTGAGGGGGCCGTGGCTCCCACTTTTTTCTTGTATTTTCAAAATAGGACTACCATTTTGCTGTGAAAATCATTTTAGAAAATGCTCTTTAATTCTCTCTTCTGAAACATTAACATTGCTTTACTTTGTATCAAAAATACGCCCACAATGCTGTATGCTGCAAGTCCTGAAAAGGGAAGTTTTCATTGAGGAGGGTGGAGTGGGTGGGGGACTTGGCCCCCTCTTTCTGACTTTTCTTGATCCACCCCTGTTCCCTCTGTGTTTTTAAAATGGCAGAAAGTTTTGAGAATTAAGATGTTTTATGTGACTAGGGGAAAGATAAGTCTTGTCAAGGCATTGAACAGGTATGAGAAGCAGAAAGAAGAAAAAAGCTGTAAGCTTCTTTTTAGAAAATGACTCAGAAAAAATACCCAAGCAGTCTCAGTCAGCAGTCAAGCAAGGGTTGTAACATCACACTAGCCAAATGTGAGCCCATGTTAACCTCAAGCAAGCCAATTTTTTAATTTTTTGTTATTTTGCCCCCAAAAAGATATAGATTGTAGGAAATAAAATATATGATTATAGATTGTCTAACCAGTTAACAACATTTTTGAGAACAGGTTCACTTTGATTGCATTGCACGCGATCTTGTAGCCTTAGCATTGTATTATGGGATCATGTGTGCTTGTGCTCAGCTTCCCAAACTATTGCATCAATTTGTTAAGTTTGGAGAAAAGTTGTCATGCAAAAGCATATGCGAGAATGTCAAAAAGTATTATGGCTAATGGGGGCTCATGGTTCCTTGATTGAGGCCTAAGGTATTTCAGAATGATAAAGAGAAACAGCACAAAGACGTGTAGTCATGCCTTCTCCCTCTGTTTTGGTAAACGCCATGAGCCTCAATCAAGAACTATGGAATTTCTACAGCCCAAAATACCAATCCCCTATTTTCTCATGTGTAAGTCAACCTCTGAAGACCTACAACTCAGTCTGAGAATTTGCCCCTGACTTATACATGGGTCAAAACTTGAGATAGCATAATAATTGTCTTTCATTGTTAACAAATGTCTAACAAATGGCAGCTCAGTTTACAACATAAGTTCGCTTAGCAATCTGTTTTTCCATATCAGAGCTTCAAGTAAGAATGCATCAACATTTATCTGATAAATGTTAACCTGAATCTTGTAGATACTCTCTTGCTCAATTTTGTCCTAAAGAACCAATATTATTCCTGTTCATTAAACTGTAAAGCCGCTCTGAGAAAACATCTTTCACACTTCGAACTTCTCTGCTTGGTAACCTGGCAGGATATGGTATTCGACTGACTTCGAGTCTTGGCTTCCAAGTTCCCCCACACACACTTTTGCACTTTTCTCAAGTCGTTTTGAAAGTTTTCTGAGCTTCTTTGGTGTTTTGCCTGTCTTATAAAGCCACCTTTTATCTCTTCGCACTTAAAATGGTTCATTTGAAATCCTTATGTTTTATTTTGTGAGCATTTTGAAACAATTATCATTACAAAGTCTGCATTACATACACAGGTGTCGCTAAACTGGGTAAAAAGCTTGTATACTGTGCCACAATTAGCTTATTAAACTTTGAAACTTGCTTTGTTTTCTTCATATATGTGTTGTAGCTGAAAGAAAATTCTAAGAGAGACAAGATAAGTTTCCATGAAATTCTTACCTGGAAATTAAGGAAATCTAGTTTTTTGGCCTCAAAACTTGGGGGTCGACTTACACAGGGGATCGACTAATACACGGGTAAATACAGATTTGATAATGAAATCGACCAAATTAGAACTTGTAAAATAAGTGATTGAGACAATATTAACTACCTAATAACCGAGAGGGAGGTCTTTATGGGAAAATCTCCAACCAAGACTTTGCCGCATTGACTGAGCGTTAGCAAGGTCAACACGGCGAGGCTGTGATTTGAGATTTTCCTTTAAAGGCCGAGCGTTAAAGGATAATAAATGTTTATTTTTATTGCTTCTTGCTTTGTTTATGCAGGCCTGTAATTGGTCTCTGGGCATTATGGGGGAATAATGCCCCAGAGTTAGCCTATCAGAATGCCTGCTGTATCGGCTGCGAGCACAACCAATGATCTGTTTTAAATAGCAGTCATAAGGTAACCATCTAATGTTGTTGATCCACAGGTCGCCTGGCTGTTGTTGTTGCAGCTGACATAGCTGTGTATGCTGCTGGAAGTGCGCGTAGTACAGGAGGGGCAGGAGCGGTGGCGATGTTGATCGGGCCAAATGCCCCTCTGGTCATGGAAAGAGGTACAAGGCTACATAAAAAATTTTTGAAATTCAGATCTTATTAATCAATACAGTTGAAGTACATGTTCACTCAGTTCATTTTCGCCGACTTGAATCCTGAATCACCATCCATGGAATAGCCTGTAGAACTGGCGTAATTGTTTTGCACATTTTAGGCCAACAGAGGCAAAAGCGAGACGAGCATGAAGCGCGAGTCGTGCGCTGGGGTGAACGCCACAATTATATTTTTCGTGGCCGCCTCGCTTTTGCCTCTGTTCGCCTAGAATACGTAAAAAATTACGCCTGTTTTGCAGGTTAACCATGGAATGGCAATACTGTGGATTTAACAACAACATTTCTCTCACAACGATATTTATAGTAAGGAAAAAAATAGCCTTGAGTAAACTGGTTGGCGTCACTATGAGTGCTACTTAAAGGTCTGATTATCTCAAACCTAAATAATACAAGGCAACTTAGTAAAACACCGAAAAGAAGGACATTTCTTTTCTCTAATTTATTTCGTGTAGGTATGAGGTCGATACACATGCAACATGCTTATGATTTTTACAAACCAAACATGTCTTCTGAATATCCTGTGGTGGATGGAAAGCTCTCTGTGCGCTGCTACTTCAAAGCACTGGACCAGTGTTATTCACGATACACTGAAAAAGGAAAGCGTCTGTACCACAAGACGCTGTTTTCATTGGACGATATAGATTATGCTTTATTCCACACACCATTCTGCCGAATTGTACAGAAATCTTTAGCTCGACTGATGTTCCATGACTTTCTATGTGATTCTGAAGACGGTAGTTGTGGCGGAGAGAAGTATGCTGACCTGGTAAAATTTAGGTGAGTTTTTATGGCTAATAAAAGAGTCTTGCTATTGAGTTTTTTTCCGGCAAGTGGCAAGCGCTAATGACTCATTTACTGTTTCATTTATTTCACTTAGAGATGTTAAACTTGAAGAGACTTATCAAGACGAGGCGAAAGCGAAGGAAATCGAAAAAGCGTCCATGAAATGCAGTCAGCATGCATACGATAAAAAGACTACGCCATCTTTGTGTATCTCACGTGATGTTGGCAATATGTACACGCCTTCACTGTATGGGTGTTTAGCCTCTCTACTGTTCAGGTAATGGCCAGTTACGAATTTCTGATTTTCTATATGCTTAAGACCGTTGACCGATGTTGACCAAAGTCGTCTTCAGTAATGGGGATTTTCAAATCTGTGTCAAGTTGAGTCGAAAATGATTGTTGTAAACTCTTCGCACTTTTAACGCTTCTTTCGCTCGAGAACTGGACTCGAAAGACGAAGCGCTACGGAGATCAGTGTAGTGTCTCAGATTAGCTAATGTTTGCGCGCAAAAATTCCAAACCGAGTAACGAATCAGATACGCCACACGGATCCCTGTAGAGATGCGTGATCAGTATTGGATTTTTCTTGTCCAGTCCCCAACGTCTCTGGAGCGAAGGAAGAATTGACTTACGGTTGCCGTCCGCGTCTCAAAAACGCTCATGCTTAAGCTCCCTACTTTAGTACTAGGGAGCTTAAGCAGGGGCGTTTTAGTACTTTTATTCATAAGTGCGGCTTCATATTTTGCAGCGAGTCTATTGAGGATTTGGCTGGTAAACGAGTGATGTTGTTCTCGTACGGTTCTGGACTCGCTTCCGCCATGTTCTCCTTTCGAGTTTCTAACGATATCAATTCCAGTTCGCCACTTCACTCCCTGGTGACGTCACTGAAGGATATCCCAGAACGCTTAGCATCCCGCCGCCAAGTTGAACCTGCAGTGTTTGTGAAAACTCTCACTGCGCGTGAAAACACGCATAACAAAAGTAATTACTCTCCATCTTGTTCCGAGGAAGATCTGTTTCCGGGCACATATTATCTGACGAATGTTGACGAGAAGTTTCGCCGGACTTACAAGCGAAAACCCATACAAGCTGTTGAAGAAGGCTGCATGGTCGTGTAACTATGAGTTCGTGATGGCACTGCCAAGGAACCAGAAATAATTGTACTGATTTGTTTCAGTACCATCTTTTATCACAACATGTTGTACAGATACAACTGCTTTTCCCGCGCCCTGTCATATAAATGATAATTTCAACTTGGAATGGAGGCTCGTGTAAATAACTATCATTAAAAAGAGATCAATGTCATAATTTCCATTTGAATAACTCCTCGAATTAGCCTCACTTGCATACCAGTTCCGGTCCATTACAGAGAACACGTGAATTGTTTTAAAATTACACACAATGTTGTACATAGCGAACACGTTTTGTTACATAGACACGAGTGTTTTACTGAAAAATGAACTGCACTGGCTCGTAAAATAAATAAATAAATATCTTATTTGACCACTCCGCCAATGGGGCTTTTCAGGCCCAATGAAACCATTATTTAAATGAAAATGAAATGAAAGTGAAAATGTTGTTTTCAACACGAAAATTTTTATCCTGACACTTCACGCCGACTTGTAATACGCGCGATAGGCCATTTCCGAGTTCCCTCGTGCCTCTGTTCCAATGAAAATGAAGCTGTAGGCGGAACACGTTTTCATATGAATGAGTTAGCACGAAGACTCGTTTTGATACAGAGGTAAATCGTAAGTCTCAACTGGCCAACATTCATAGTAGGCCTGGCACTAGGCCTGAGGTACGGTTATAAAACTGCTCTGAGTTCAGGTGTTAAAGGGTGTTGGAGTGCTGTAATCTGCTGGGTTTTTTTTTTCCAGCGTATTTAACATACATTTGTTAATATATATATATTATTATTCAACTTTCATACACTGTATACGAATTCCGATTTTCGGATTGGTTGATTTTTACCACTTGACACTGGGTTGTGACGAAACAACCTCCTTGACGTTATTATGTGTATTCAATTTGTATAATAAAAATGTTAACGCACTCATTGCTCGTAAATTATCGGTATTTACCTAGAACAAAAAAAGAAATGCATTTCTTCTGGAATTCTGCGTTAAAAGGAAAAAAAGAACATAAGGTGCATTTGATCAGAAGCTGAATGACCTGCGAGTACACCCTGGTAGGAACAAAGATATATGGACATTTACTGTCTAAGGTCGGTCGGTAAGAAACAGTGACCTCACGATGTTGCCGATTGGAAATTTTCTCGAAATTTTTTGATGACTCCAAATCTCCCGTAGTAGACCTACGTTTCTGGTTATATTACTTCACTGGGTAAAATGAGCCCACATATTAAAGACATTACTTCTGATAACCGTGAAAAACCTCCAATGAGAAGAGTAGTTCCAACGTTTACATTTTTGAGTTATTTTTTTGTAAAAAAAAATACCTCTTAGTCGGCGCGTTGGGTATGTTATGGGCGGGTGGATCAGTGAGAGATGTATGTATGTCACACCAATTAGATTGGAGCTACCATTAAACACCAATCAAATTTCCTGTTGTAAAGGTAAGTGTGGTATGTGAGAAGATTTGATCCCGATACAGTTGAGAACGGCCATATTTATTCTGCTGTAAAAGAGGAGGAAGTATTCATATATTGGGTTTACCTCGACATTTTCTGTAGGTTAGGCTAAGGATTTTGTGGGCGGGTTTTATAGTCATTAGCAATTGGATAATCAGTCAAAGAAACATTGTGTTTGGGATGTAACTGCGAGCATGCGGTGAAGGGTAAGATTTTCCCATTATATAAGGTTTTGAGTTAAATGAGTGTTAGCCGCTCTACTACTAATGCTGATGGGGTTTCTATGATAGGGACATGGTTCGAATTGTTTGCGATTTGTAGTGAAACCTAAGGTTTCGGCTGCAGAGTCGAGGGCGAGTCGTTAATTTCAGCATCCATTGATCAGTTTCTGTGCTAAGTTTCAACGAGAAACGCGAAGAGACTACGATTAATTTCTTCAGCAGAACAGAAATAAATTATTCTGTGACGATTTTACATATATAAATGTTCATTGTTTCCAACTGGGCCGGGATGAGAAGATAAGTTATAAATGAAACTTAATCTTTCTTCGTCAATGTTATCAGGGTTTTCGCTTTATCACATTAATAGCCAGCACGAATTGTAGTAGAAGAAAAACAAAATTTCTTGTTTAAGTTAACTTAAGTGAGGTATATGTCTTGGGAGTTCTATGACTGTATTAAGTTCAAGGACTTTGGTGATTGAATAATAAAGACTGACATGTATGTTGCCGGTTTGTGATTTTTAGTCCGTGACAGTTGTGACAGTTACTTAATATACATTAGGTTGCTTCAGTGTAATGGTGGCAAGTTATGAACGATATGAGCTTTGCGTTTTGAAGTAGTTCATGTGTCAGTAGCAAACAAATCATATGGGAAGAGATATTTTATTTCAGGTTACAGAGGGTAACTTGATACTTTTGTTTTTCACAACGAGTAAATTCAATTAGAGGTCACGAATCGTCGCTTCTAGTTTAAAAATCATATTTTAGAGGAGACGAGACTATTTAGATTTGAAACAGTTTTAACGTTTACAAAAGAAGTGGAAGTGACAATTGTTTTGTTCTTGTGTGCAAATGTAACGCGATATTTTTATTTTTAGTTACAAAGGGTAATTTGACACCCTTGTTTTTTCACAAGGGAGTAAATTCAATTAGAGCTGACGAATCGTCACCACTTGTTCCCATGAAACAAAACGAGATATTGCTATTTTTAGTTACAAATGGTAACTTAAAACTTTTGTTTTTCACATGGGAGTAAACTCAATTAGAGCTAACAAGTTATGGCCTCTTGTTTAAATCAGACGTTCAACGTATCAGAAAAATTTTTCTCTTTCTTTCTATTTTCGGTGAAGTAGTGTTGTTTTTTAAAAAAGTAAACTTACGACTCGTATAAAATGCGAATAGCTCTCTTAATTTGGGTATTTTTGAGCAAAACTTCCTCTTGGAGTCGAAAGGGCTATGAGATCGGTGAGTGAGGCGGAGTTATGCATGTGCGCATGTTGCACCAATCACAGTGTGACCGGTTTAATCAAAGAACGAATCAGATTGCCTGTTAGAAAATAAAATGACCTCTATATTAATTTGGAGACGTGTCAGATTACTGTAGTTTGTTTGGTAAAACATTTTGCATGTCATCGATTTAATTCTGCTCTCTCCAAAACCTTTCATTTCACAAAAAAAATAACTCTTGCACGCTTTGCGTGCCTATGTTTTAGTCAGTCTATACAGAAATGCTGCTGTCCAATCTAGAAACGCGAGAAAAAAAAATTGAACCCAAAGAAGAATATTGTAGAAAATAAGGGGAAGAAAAAGAGCTCGACAATTTCCTTCTTAGAAAAAGGAATGTAGACTTCCTCAATAACAAACTAACGTGGATACGAGGAGAAACAAAACAAACAAAATTTTATGAATTAGAAATATAAGTAATTACATTATCCCCCCCCCCCCGCAAATAGCTTATAAACTAATCGAGGCGGGGAGATCTAAAGACATTTTACAAATACAAGCGTGCGCGAACCGTTTAACTACAACTGTTATTGTTCTGCCAGAGGCTGAATTTAGCCCCGTTGATTTTAACAAGACCTGTGATCATCTCCAGCTCCTCGCAAATCGCATTTCAACGATAAACTACCCTTTGATTCTGCAGAAACATCTTAAGCACAGCGTTTTCGAGGAGGTGGTTTTCCAGCGCAATATCTTCCTTCAGATCATGAACAATTGTTAAGGCAGACAAACCAGAGACACAGATTATTCCGGGTTGAGCTGGATACTCTTCAGCGCGGATGGCGTTGATCCACAGATCAACTTCACATCCTTTGTCCAAAGGTACTAAGTTCCTGACTTTTGACGTTGAGTACTTGACCTTTGTAGGCACCTGCGCGATCACTTCTGAAGGAATACACCCTGGAGGAAGGCAAAGTAAAACCACGGTGCACTCCGCAGAGGGAGATCCCGAATGTCCCGAGGAATAAGCGGGATCTTGGTTTTCGTCTAATACGCTGTGGACCGTACAGATTGATGTCTTCCGCCGCAACTTCACTCGTTTATGTATCTTTTTGGACGAAGGAGCAGTTGAACATTTGTCTAGAGAAAAAGTGGACGTCACATTCTCATCAACAGCTTCTTGCGTGTCACTGAACCACTGACATCGCTTCTGCTTCACTCCTTGGGATAATGGACTCCCGCGGGGCCAACTCTGTTGTGTTAACCCCGAGTCTGTCTCTACGCTTTCTGTCCCCAGTTCGTCACGTTGTAAGTCCAGCAGCTTGATTGTTTGGTTTCGTTCACTGGATTGAGCGTCCCTCCCGTCTGCTGTAGGGCATGTTCCTTTGTCATCCCATGCGACAGATGGTTTGATTTTGCGCGTAGCAATATTTGCCATGACTTGATGGTCAAAGCAACACTGGCACTGTTTTAAACAGTTTGTTTTGAACAGTTTGTTTGTTTTTTCAGTCCAAAATAGTGTATTATTTGCAATCTACAATTCGCTTTCATACGGCCATTGTAAATCGCTGAGAATGAGTGCTGATCTGATGTTTGTCACCGAAATTGGAAAAACAAGCAAGTAGTGAGTTAATTATCGCCAACACCACTAATTACAATTAATTACGGGGCTAATTAGGTCGGCGGTAGAAAAGCAATCTCAATGACGTCAGGGCCATGCCGAATTTAAAAACACGGTCAGCACGTTCGAGGTCTGGAACCGAGAAACAATGGAAACTGCAACTCGATGCGCATTCAAAACAATTAGAATTCAAATCTGACTCGCTTGAAAAATGCATGTGGAGTTAATGCTTCACAAAAGCAGCTACCGGAGATAAACCAAAACAAATTTACAAATTAAATATCACTCATTTGAGTCGATTACTATATCAAAAGTAATCAATGTAGTGATTAGTGGACAAGCTGGGAGAACGTAAAATGATTGGCTCATATAACTCCTCGATAACAGATGCCGGACTGCAACAAACTGTCCTACTACACTGTCCGATTACATCTTTGAAAAATTGTCAAAATTAATCATAATCATCATCGTTACGATATTATTTTTTAGCAGCATAGACATATCGAATCTTATAATTGAGGGTACAGTTCTTCAATGAAAGACGATTATTTTTATTTAGGGTGAGGTGAAGTTCTTATTCCAGTAATTATTCAATGAAGATTTTTAACCAATATATATCACAGCCCTCCAAGCTTGACTTTGATTAATCTAGAACGCCTCTAAATGTTACATTGAA
Source organism: Catalaphyllia jardinei (assembly GCA_022496165.2). NCBI lineage: Eukaryota > Metazoa > Cnidaria > Anthozoa > Scleractinia > Caryophylliidae > Catalaphyllia > Catalaphyllia jardinei. The sequence goes on along the minus strand of CM042757.1, from coordinate 23,228,213 downwards.
AAACATTAACATTTTTAAGAAATTTAAATGTCGATCAACTTTGGGCTAATGTAAATCGGCTTTTCAGTAACCTTGTCCTGGGTCAATCCAGTTACTGATGAACATCTTGGTTGATCTGCTGACTTTACACATATAAACGTTTATGGAAGCGGCGGCATTTTCTTGGCCATTTTTGCTCCTATTTCGACCATCCCAGCCTCCTCTTTGTTGTTGGTCCCTTCCCTGGTGGTCAACTTTTCGCCCTGTCCAGAACGGGGTAATGGCGGGGGATAAAACACGTCTTCCACCCTTATCATAACTTCTGTTGGAATGCAGCCTGGAGGATAGGGAAGACATCGATAGTAAGGCGCTCTTTTTTTGTGTTTCATACTGGTGCCCTCTTCTCCAACTTCCACATCGCTGCAGATGCTAATAGCCCTCACTGGTGAGGTCGTCCATTTGGCAGGCAATTGAAATCGTGACTTCAGCCCCTTTTGTAGCCGACGGAATATTCCAGCTCGGCTTTTCTGTTTCATGCTGTCGGCTTTTTTCGAGGGTGAATGTGGCAATTCTTCTTGGCGCTCTTTTGGATCACCTCCAGTGTCAGAATTGTCCCAAGATGCAGCTTGAGAATTTTCAGCGTGAAAGAGATATGCGTGTTCCTCGTCGGGTGTCTCGTCATTCCAGACGACATGATCAGTTTCGGACACCTTGCCACTCATACTGATGTGGCAGAGCCAGCAACACTTCTCTGTTTTATTCTTTGCTAGATCGAATTTTTCATTGCGAAATCTTTTACCTTATTGTTTACAGTTTTCACTCACTAATTAGTTTCGGAATGATTTTGTGATCTATAACGTATTAACAGATTAACCCTAAACGCAATAACAAAAACAAAAAATAGGCGACAGGGTGTGAGGCGAATTTTAAAGCCTTAATTTAATACATGGCAATAGGTCTTTTCACAACAATTTGCATTACAGTATGATTCAGCAAGTGAGCAATCCACGTTGAATTATACTGTAATGTGAATGAGAAAAGGTAACTGTGAAAACGGCCATTGAACAACGGGTAAAGCTGAACTTGTGGAATAAATGTTTATTCATACTTATGATTTTGCCTCCGATTTTTTTAAGAGGGTGGATCGAGTGGTTGACTATGCCTTGGACGCATTGGAATCGTGTTTTGACATACTTTGTTAAACGTGCGTCGTCAGAAATTGTGCTTTAGAGAAAATTGAATTTGGGGTTCATCATACTTGGAGTGGTGTTACAATGAAGTAGATCGGGGAGGATTGGGTGAGGTCAGATGTTTGATCAATCTTCATTTTCAAATCGCACCGACTCATACAATAAACCTAAACTACGTTTTAAAACTGCAGTGAAACAGGGAGCTGAGGAAGTTATTTTGATACACCTATACATCCTGCCTGAATTTTCTGTGGATTTTGTTTGAAATAGACTGTGAAAGAGCCCACTTGTTTTATTCTGCATGTCAGATTTCTACGCGCATCGCGCAGGGCTGAAGCAGGTAAGAAACACCGAGGCTAAATCTGGAACCCGTGTTTGCTATTTTGTGACAGAAATCCAGCTGACACATGAAATGGTTAATTTTGAGCGTTAAGGGTGGACCATTTGACCTGTCAGGGTGACTTATTTTATTTTTTTTTTGGCACTACTCATTTTTATTATAATTACAAAATATAAGCATTGTTAATAACATAATGAGACATTAAATACACTTAAATACACTACTTACAAGACTAAGTAACACAAAACTTTGGTTCGGTACTATTTGAATGTTCCAGTAATTGTTTATAGATTTAGGTAAGGAAATACAGGTATCTACTTGAAGGGACATCTTCTTTAAGATATTTAACTATTAGATCAATTTAAATCTAGATTTTCAACCTTATACTTTACGCTTAATTTAGTGACGAAATCTGAGAGAGTAATTGATCTATTGTGGAGTTTGCTGGAGTAAATGTAATAGCGCATATACAACAAGGTGTAATTGAGTTTTCTTAACAGAGTTTTGTTTACAATTGAGGAGTTGGGAAAGAGTCCGAATAACGTTTCTTTAACAGACGGATGTTGATTAGTGTGATTTGCATTATTAAACCACTGAGTAACTCTTCGCTGGAAGGCTTTTGAGAATTGACAGTCAATAAATGTATGCTCGATGGAGTCTTCATTTCCACAATATAAACAATCACTATCTTGTTTAATACCAAAGCGACATAATTCTTTCTTAGTTACTATAATTCTATGTAAGAATTTGTAGTGGAATTCTTTTAATTTATTTTCTCTGCAAATCTGTTTTGCCAATTTGAAAATGTGTTGCCATTCGGTGAAATTTAAATTCATAATATTGCTCCATTTTTTGGGGCCGGTAGGAAACGAATTATTGGTCTTTTCATTTAGTAACCAGTAGAAATCCTTTGCCTTTATTTTCTGTAAGTCAAATTCTATATTTTCAGCTAATTCAAACTTAGTATTATGACTTCCTAGATAATTTTCTTTAGGTTTATCTTGAGAACGTGCTTTAATCACTAGAGCTTTCGGAATAGCATTTATCACTTGATAAAAATTTAGGAAATTAGTTCTCAAGTCGTATTTGCTTTGGAACTCTTGAAAAGAAAGAAATTTTCCATTTTCATTGAGTAAGTCAATGATACAGATAATTCCTTTGGAAAACCATTCCCGAAGAAAGAAGGGTTTCCCGCCGATTAAAATTGCTTTGTTATTAAAAAGGATTATTTCCTGCCCATGTTCATAGTTGTACTGAGATTTAAGTTCAGAGAAAAAAGAAAGAATATCCTTATAAAAGGCTGGCAACTTAGGATCTAGATATTTTGCATCGTAGTTACATCTGAGCAGAAAGTTTAATCCTCCAAGTTTTTTAAAAAAATTATCTGGTATTGATTTCCAGTTAAGGCTGACGGGATTTAAAAGTCTTGGGATCCAGGCCAGTCTTAATGCCTTTATCATTATTTCAACGTCAGTCATACGAATTCCGCCTTTATCATATTCTTGATAAATACTTTCTCTCTTAATTTTGTCTTTTTTGTTGTTCCAAAGGAAACTGAATAACTTAGTTTTGATGGTGTATATAGTTTCATTCGGGACATTGACATTAGACGCTGCGTACACTATTTGTGACAGCCCGAGCGATTTCATGATCAAAACTTTTCCGAACAGGGTCAAATTTCTTGCTTTCCATAAATCCAGTTTTGTCTGTAATTTCTGAATTTTTAAATCAAAGTTAAGCTGCTTGTTCTTGCTCTCATGATATGAGAAGTATATCCCTAAAATTTTAACAGGTTCGTTTAGCCATTCTAATTGTAATGGCTTGGTTTTGTTCGTTGACCACTTTCCTAGCCACATCGCCTTAGTCTTTTTCCCGTTTAATTTTAAACCAGATATGGCACCAAATTTACTGACCGTGTTAAGAGCGTGTTCTACAGAAGTAATATCTGCACAGAATAGGTTAGTATCGTCTGCGAATTGGCTTATTTTAACCTCGTTTCCAAATAAATTAATCCCTTTGATTTCTACTGTCTGACGAAGTCTGTTCGCTAATATTTCGGTCCCAAGTATGAAGAGATACGGGGAAAGCGGACAGCCTTGCCTGACCCCTCTTGTTGGTTTAAACCAGTTTGTGGCAAAACCATTATTCATTACGGCGCTTTCGATATTTGTGTAAAAAATTCTTACCCACTTCTTGACATTCTCACCGAAATTGAAAAGATCTAGTATCTTCTTTACAAATTGCCATTCCAAAGTATCAACAGCTTTTTTGAAATCCAATGATATCAAAATCCCCCCTTTTTTCTCCACCATGGTGTATTCCATCACATTACATATTAATCGTATATTCTCTCCAATGTAACGACCTTTCATAAATCCAGTCTGATCGGGGTGCACTAGTTTCGGAAGTACGTTTTCTATTCTTTTTGCCAACGTTTTAGATGCGATCTTATAGTCTATGTTGAGTAGAGTTATGGGTCTCCAGTTCTGAAGGTCTAATAAATCAGAATCCTCCTTGGGTATCAGAGTGATAACCCCTCTTCGCTGTGAAATGGATAGTTCTCCAACTTCAAAAGCTTGATTTAGACTACTTATGAGATCCGCTCCTAGTAGGTCGAAGAAGTATTTATAGAACTCAGCGGTAAACCCATCTTCGCCTGGAGATTTATTGTCTTCGAATGTTTCTAGCACCTTCTTACCTTCTTCCAAAGTGAAGAGCCCTTCCAACTCATTATTTTCATCGTTATCAAGCGTTGGAATTTCGACATCCTTAATGAATTCATCAAAGTCCACTTGGGACACAGTTATTTTGGATCTATATAAATCTTCGTGAAATTTCTCTATTGTTTCTAAAATTTTATCTTCTTCCTTTACTATTTCGTTATCGTCTGTTTGGAGTTCGGTGATTGTTTTCCTATTATAATTTCGTTTTTCTAAATTAAAGAAGTATTTAGTCGGTCTTTCTCCTTTCTCCACCCATCGACATTTAGATCGAAAGATGGCCGCACGTCCTTTTTCCTCGTATATTTCTTGCATGTCCATTTTAAGACTCTCGTATTCATTTAAAATATCATCTATGTTGGACAAATTATCGCTGTTACATATTCTATAATCAAGCTCTTCCAATCGTTTAGAAATTTCAGTTTCCCGCTTAAAAGCAGCTCTAGCTTTTCTTTTCGTGAAAGATACAGTGTGATCGCGAATTTCCATTTTAATTAATTCCCATACTAATCTTTTGTCTTTCAAAGAATCGTATTTCTCACGTATTTGAGGAATTAATTAACACAATTTCACCTGTGTAATTTTCGTCCTTCAATAGGGTGTTATTAAATTTCCAAAATCCTGGTCCCCTTGGGGAGTTGTTTGGCCAGGATAAACAAAGATGAACTGTTTTGTGATCCGGAGCTATCGAGGCCTTAATTCCGGTGCTTTTGACGAATTTCGAAAGATTCTTTGCAATTAAAATAAAATCCAATCTAGATTTAACGTTGAAGGCCTTGGATACATAGGAATAAGTATTTAAATTTGGGTAACGAGCTCTTTGTATATCTATTAGGTCAAAGATTTCCATTGTCATCAAAAGTAAATTCCTGAATTGTGTCGGTTTCCA
>CM042757.1:23194852-23218095 GCA_022496165.2 Catalaphyllia jardinei | reverse complement strand
TGGATTTGTAAAACATAGACGGACTGGATTTGTAAAGACACGTCTTTGGTTTATAACTCTGCTTAGAATCAATCTTCTTCATAGAATTTTTTTTAAATGAAAGATCGCAACAAGATCTATCTGAAAAAGTGAAAAACATTTAAAAAAAATTAGTTTGGGGGTACACTACTGTTACCTTAAATCCTCTATTATCATGATTTTCTCAATTACAAAGTTCTTTGATCAGGTAGGATTGGATAAAAGAATAAATTCTTTTCTAACCTAGGGCAACGAACGCCTGGTGCAACATCCAATTTCACTAAACCATCGCTTTCGGAAGCTTGAAGCAGTTTTTCTGGAGTCAATGCACCATAAGGACGACCACTGGCTGTACCAGGCTGTGCAAAGCTGTTGGTGATTTTGTCATTTGCATAGTTGTAGCAGTTGTTGTTCTGTCGGACAAGATCTTCGTTGTTCCACCGAGCCAGGTTGAGTTCAGGTGCATAATGCTGTATTTTCTCAGCTGTATATGCTTTTCTGGAAGCAGGCGAAACCTCTTGGAGCGAAGCCTTTTCGGATTTACCAGGGACTCACTTGAAGGATGAGGCAAACTTGTTGACTCGATCCCCTGCAATATCTTCTGACGTAAGGCCTCGGATATCAACCCTTCTGGCATGTTTTCAAGCAATAGCTTTTGTAGTTGCTTCGTCTCCTGGCCCACAACCAATTCTGCTTCCTCGAATTGTGGTGGATGCACTAGGAAACCTTTGTATCCAAGAATGGCGGGCATGTGCTGATGGTGATAAATCTTCGCAGTGTGTCTGGCGCGGTGTAGATACTCTTTCATTGTTTTGAAGCTGTCATGACGAGGGTGAACCGACCAAGTAGGATCAGGAACACCACTGAATATCGCCAAAGTCACGCTGTGTGCTTCTGCATTTTAAAGAATTAATGTCACTGTTTAGACTAAAAGTGGAATGTAGCGCAGCCAGGTAAACGTAACGACAACAAATAAGCAAAAATGAATCATTATTTTTACTAATTAAATTCAAATCTAGACAGTGTTTTCAGCAAGCTCTCGCTGCGCTTGCTTTTTCCTCGCCTGATTACTCATGTTACACGAACTGTAAGTCAAGCACTCCAAGCAAGCCTGACACAAGAATCCGTTTCTTTACAAATGCACCAGTGGACAATTCCCACATTGCAGTACTCCCAGAACAGTGCGAACTGAAAAAGCTCAACAACACTAAATGAAGTACTTACCCTCCATGTTCCTTCAGTGTATGATATCGTTGTCAAAAGGATTTTGTTGGATTTTGTTTGCATAAGAATGAAATCAGTGACACACAGATCGAACAAATTCGTTTGAATGATATTCTATTGTTTGGCTGTAGAGTATCATAATTAACGAATTAAGCTTTTACGTGTAAAATTAAGACGGAAATCAAGTGACGTTAACTTGAAATTTCTCTGCTTCCAAGCCAACGAAATACCATCTAAGATATAAATTCTCAACACTATAAAAAAACGTTTCTTTTTCAATTTTCTACGTATGTGTATTTGACAAAGTTAATTTGGCGCGCAAATCAAATTATGCGTACATAAATTATTCAAAAATGTGTGTTTTGTCATTTACCTCAGGGAAGATTAAGGTTAATCTCAACCTCGTTCCCAGGGCCTTTTCCCTGGCTTGGGGGGTTGGGTTAATCTGGAATTTTCTCGCTTCAAAAGAAGATCACGAGATGGTCATAAGGCAGGATAAATACTATAAAATTATCCTTGATTTTGATTGGTTCGCCGAGCGCCCTTTTGGCACAAATTATAGGTGTTAAAGTTTGGTAACACATGACATGTAAAGGGAACAAAATTATCAGCAGCGAAGACCACTTTTCTAGATCAACAGACTTCCAGGTTTCAGTGGAAACGCGTGAGAATTTAAATTTCAGGCGTAAACTTTTCGCTTACTCTACGTGCAGCTGGTAGCACAATTCTACTTCGTGTGGTCTGTCCTCGACGGGTAAGAAACGTCTTCGAGTAACATTTCCCGCTTCAGCATTTCCTTGGCTCTCCGGCAGCCGCTGCTCGATCCGTTTGAGGACCTCAGCTTGTGTTTTGCTGTTTCTCTGGTGCTCCTCTCTTAGCTTCTTGTTTTCGTCGGCAAGTTTTCTGTAGCTTGTTATCACTTCCTCTATTGAGTAGTACTTACCTAACTAAGTCAAGGTTGAAGAAAGTATCAAAATAGCATGGCAAAAGTTCATTATAATATTCAGGGTCCGTGCTGGTTTGTGGACATAAAATTCAAAGCGCATTTAAGGAGTATTCAAGCACTAAAAAACGAGTTTTCAAGGGGAATTCAGAGCAAGTTTACTTGTCTTGAACTATGTTTTGAATTTTGCTCTTTGTTATTACCGACTTAAAAGAGATACCCCAGATATGAAATGTATTTTAATTTAATTTAACCTAGCATGCAAACGTTCAGGTGGAGCAGAAATGTTTTTGCAAAATCTTGTCGCAAGTTTAAAATGTGCGCTCAATTCTTAAATTACTGTAATGCAACCCTCACTGTTTCCAATTCCAAAAAAAAAAAATTCAAGGAGTTGCCATTATTTTCAAGCTCTTTTACCAAAAATTCTTCTTTTTAAGGGCTTTTCAAGCGCCCTTGAAATCTAATATTAAATTCCAGGGCTTTTCAAGTACTTCAAGGAGTAGCACGAACCATGATATTTGACTGAAGCATATTACCTAGAATAGGTCATATGCTTCTGGTTTGAACATAAATAGTAAAAAGTTACCAGATCAGCTAGTTTAAGGATGTTCAATAATCTAAACAGTGGAGTTGTATGTTCATTAAATGCAGAAAAAGTTCTGATTATTCGTATTGCCTTAATTTTCGGTAGAATGTACTGACAAAGGGTAAAGCGTAGTGGGGTATGTGTTGCCCCAAGCCATGATACCATGTGTCAGTAAAGGATAATTTAAGGAATAGCAGAGATTTATAAGGATATTCATGCTGATCATGGTAACATGATAACGTAGTCTAGATAAAATGCCTATACTCTAGTACTCGATCCTTTTAAGCTAGGCACACACTAGGGGACTAGTGGCAGGGACTTATCCCTTACTGTGTACACACAGGAAAATTGACCGATTTGTGGGACTATAGGTCCCTGTGACTAGTCCCAGAAATCAAACCAGCTTAATTCGTGGGACTGCGGTTCCTGCGACTAGTCCCCTAGTGTGAGCCGACCTTTAATTTTCTTTGTTACACAAACAATTTGAGGTTTCCAGGTTAAATTAGAGTCCAGTAAAATTCCAAGATAATCATGTGATTTTATAATCATGTGATTTTCCTGACCCGGGAGATTATCGTGTTTTTGAATTCCTCCGGCATAGCGTGGAAGGAAAAAAATTGATGCGTTTTTTGAACTGTGAAACCTCCGTATTGATATTCTTCCGGCATAATGCCGATGTGGCCCGATATATAAGCTTATTTACAAAGAACTGAAAGAAGGCTCTTCCCATCAAACCATACTCTGACAGTGTTCACGCTTTTCACTGGCGAAACAAGGCATGGCTGAAGAGGAGACAAAATGAATCAATCGCGCGCGCTTTGCGCTTCTTGAAAAATTGCTCACGTCATCTTTACATTCAATACCAGTCGCATTGTTTAACTGGGAGTGTATCAAGGCGTAGTGAGAACTACAGGATATCCTTCAGTTGTGGGTTTTTGTTGCGGGTGTGTACAGGCGTTTAAGCCATCTCGTACAGAAAAAAAAAATAAACGATTTTGTTTCACTCTGATAGCATACATTTTCAAACTGCTTGGCATACAAATTGAAATCGCCGCTAAAATTACCGAAATTGTGGGATTGATCAATTTCAGAGCAGATGAGAATGAAAACTAGCATGTTTGTTTTCGCAGCATTTTCTTGTCGCATGTTAAGTCCTGTGCGTTCGAGTCTGCGTCTGAACGTGACCTTTCTTTACCCAGAGCTGAAGGAAGCTTGTTAGTTGTTTCAGGAAATAAAACGTTACTCCTTTGTTTAAATACAGTAAGCGTTTAATTCGACAGCTTCCACTGAGAGACTTGCGGTTTTGCTTTAGTATAGCTTTTTATTTGTTTTGCTCAGTTTTTACGGGACCAGGGTTTCACACAGTTTATTAAAAGGTATACGATCATGTTTCTTACATGACAAGGTTACTTGAGTGACGTGAAGTGGAGAGATCGAGAACTAAATTAATGGAAGACGCTTGAACCAAAAAAGTCATATCTAGAGCGGTTTGCAGAGAAGTCCGGCAAACAATAATCTCACTAATAAACGCAATATCTGTTTTCCCAACTTCATTGGTTAAGCTAAGTTGCGAAGAGTTTTTGCAGAGCAATATCAGGTGTGACTTGTTTGACATTTAGACGGGATTGTTATGTTTACTCTACAAATACATGAAATTCTTTGCGCTCTTTTCGGGGGTTTCCTGTCAAAGGCTGTCTCAAAATCTGTATTTCTCGTCTAAACCTTTTAGGCTGTTGCTAGCATTGCGTAATTAATGGTGATTTTAATACCATCCACAAGACTTGAACCGTATGGTTCTCTTTATTGTTCTCGTGAATTTTAATTTAGCATAAATTTAATCCCATGCGCTATCAAGTCATTACTGATGACTAGCTTGGTCCAACCGTGAACCCGGAGTGGGCGTAAAAGATTCCCCGTTTCCTTAAAAAAAGTTTCTAGCATTGTGTCATTTCCTGTGTTTTGCCAAAAGTGGACACAACGTAAATACAGAAACGTGATAACATTTTGTCAAGAGCTCTTATAACAGCTGGCGAATCCAAGACATTATGCAAAACTTGTCGCGGCTTCCCGAAGTTAGCGTGGGCAGTGGTGCAGACTAGACTATGGAGCTGAAGTTTATTTTTGTTCTTGGACTGTGCGTCTTTGCGGATTGCGCTTATGTGAAGAAAATTCACCGAGGTAACTTAACCATTGTGTACATGCAGTTGAGTCTTAAATGTGTCTGCTTCGCTATTACAGCATTACTTATGTGCCCTCAGAATCGCTGATGAGCAGTTCTTGAGAACGAAATCCGATTTTCTGCTAAGTCGTCAAGTCCCAAACTCCCATATGAAAACAAGCGGGGGCAGCGATTTTGCAACCGTGCATGGTGCGCGAAATGCCCGAGGCGAAATGTGTTACTGCATTAGTACAGTCAAGCTGTTTCATTTCAAAATGCTTGTCTAATTAATATTGTCATCAATTACACTAACCCGTCAGTGGCGGATAAACACGACTCCCGGGCCGGGCCAACTAACTAGTAATTCCATTCGATCTGCGCGTAACAATTTACCCAACACCTAGTCATTATCTTATTTTTAGTTCATCTAGGAATTATATGTCCCTAGAAGGAAAAAAATAATTTTTTCTATTACCTTATGTATGTATTTCCAGTTGTCATGTCTATTTTTGACTTGATAGTGATATGGAGTAGTAACATAGAAACTTCGTCAACAATTTGTTTTGGTTTTAAGAAGTTTCTTATGCAATTTGAGAGCGTTTTAGGCCGGGTTGAACTTTGCCACCAAAAAATTAACGTATTTTGCCACAAAATAAATTGATCTTTTTCAGGTTTTACAACCAAAAACATTCACCAGTTGATTTTTATCTAAAACTTCGATTAGAGCATGTAAGGACCTCAGAAGAAAGAATTAGTTATGTAGAATTTCACTGTTATTAAAGAAAGGAAACATAGGGCCGGTTAAATTAGCCTGGAAAATCTTTGTCCAAACATCTAGGGTCATCTACCCAGTCAATTCATGCGTCTCTGGGGTTACATTTTCCTCGTGCCAAGGCCCCGCCGATTCTGAGCCTTATGGGTCTGGGTCCGAGAATGAGCTGAATCGAAAAATGCGTGAGGTTTGGAAAAATGTTCAGCAAACGCCCATCAGAATGTTCGCTTTCCTCCTCTCGGCTGTAAGCTTTTGGTTGAAAGAAATTGTTCAATCTATCACAGATTGTAACAGACCAGTGGGTGTTGAAAACCGAACCACGATTACAGACCAGCAGATGTCTGCCTCCTCTCACTGGAATCAACATTATGCGTTCAATGCCAGACTTAACAACCACGCCAGCATTAGCAGCTCAGGTGAACTGAGATGGGGTGGATGGTGCACTGACAGACTGAATAAAAACCAGTTCTTGCAGGTAACAAATCACCGCCGGAACGTAGTCCTGTATCTGTAGCATACTACTAATATGCGAAAGACTACGACCAGGAGTACTTTGGTCTTCCTAGGAGACCCCCAGGAAGGGGTGCTACATCATCCCAAGATATCTCCGCCCCTCACCCCACCCCCTTCCCCATCCAGCATCAACATTCACCGGTTTAAACTTTCATACACTCGGGAGGTCGAGGAGAGAAGCCCTGTAGGAGTAAAGAGTATTGCCCAAGAACACAACAATCCCCCCTTTCTCCCCCGGCCAGGGCTCGAAGCCAGACCGCGCGACCCGGAGTCCAGCCCGCTAACCGTTAGACCACCAGCCCCCCCCCACCCCCCCTCACTTCCACGTTGAAATTTAGTGTTTTTGACAGCTGTCATTCAACATTTTCTACCCTACTATTTTAAACTGATTGTCAAGAAACCCCTTTGAACGGAGTGCTATCGTCTTAAGGTTTCAAGTTTATATTTTGTTGTCCATTCAGCTCCCCCCCCCCGGGGGGAGTGGGAATGGCGCCGGTGTTGCCATTTTTTCTTCTAACAATCAAAAGTATCGTCGTAAATTGCATATAACTTTTCTGCTTTGTTTGTGTTTTTTTTTTGCTTGTCTGTTCAGATTGATCTTGGACATGAGCGAGTGGTGTCTGGAGTAGCTTCTCAAGGCTACGTGCAAGGAATGTTTGTATCCAGATACAAAATCTTTTACAGCACTGATGGAAAGCACTGGCAGGCCTACAAAAAATATCCAGCTAATGTGACGAAATATAAAACTAATGCTACAAAGGTGAGCAACTCAAGCCGGCTGTACTATATACACCTAAAAAGTGTGCGGTGATGAGAGGTTGATCACACGTTGAAAGAATGAGTCGTAAGAGCGTAGTTTCGAACTCAGGTCTCTTACAGCTAGCGAAGGAACGTTTTTCAGAGCCAGAGTTTCAGAGGAGAAAAACGCGTTTTGGCGCGCGCCAGGCTCCAAGTTTTAAAACAATGGGGGGAATTTTCTGGATCATGTAAGAAAAAAACAGTTACGACCTTTGTCTGGTTTCCCAATTTTTCTGGTAATTAGAAATATTTTCTCATCACTAAAGCATAGCTGGTGTAACGTATTCTTGGAGACTCAACTTTTTTTGGACAAAATTAACATTAAGAAAGTTTCCGCGCTCTTTATTTCCAAACCCCATACAAGAAATTTTAATAGGTGTCGAATTCAAGTTATCTATGGAAACAGTTCTGTTGAAGTTTGTTCACATACTTTTTTATTCTTTTTCAGATCTTTCTCGGAAACTGGGATCACAACACGGTAGTCAAGAATGTTTTCCCGCAGACAATAAAGGCGAAATACGTCCGGTTCAACCCAGTCGACTGGCATTCGATGGGTTACATATGCATGCGAGTGGAGATTTACGAATGCGTTAATATACGATCTTAATAATTAGAGACCTTTAGATTGGACTATGAGTACGAGATTGAATACGAAAGCACATTTCGAATATCAGACCAGTAACGTTTCCAGATCTTTCCAGAGTCCTCGCTCCTCATATTGGTTCTAGGTAGAGAGGGTAGCTGATGGAATGAGATGGGTACATGACGTGATAATGTGAAGCTCGAAAACTAGAATTGGAGAATCGTTCTTGTGCTCGAACGGCGTACTCGTCCCCTAAGAATTTCAAACATTCGGCGGACTGCAAACCCATGGAGACAGTTTAGATTGTATAAAAACCTGAAAATAGCAATTTTGATATAAGCCCCCCATGCTTCAGAAAATAGTCAATACAGTAAAACGTGGGTGTAATGAATTACCTGCATTTTTTGAAGTCTGCGAGTGAAAACAGATTCTTGTATTTTTAGGTAATGCTGTCAATTTAGGCTAGGTATCTTTTTAGGTTCGTAATTTCTATGAAGAAGATATAGTTGTTGATTACAATAGAACTAAATAAACCTGGTTTTGGTCCCTAAATATACAGTGCTTAATCTCAACTGAATTATGACCAGGCTAACACAACTGATTACAGAATGTACATGTTTTATGTTACCTCTGTAACAAGAGTTCATAATTTAACTTCCATGTACAAACCTGCTTGATGTTGTTTAACAGATTCTTATGTTTTGGGGTATTAACTAGTGGCAACTTTCTGCCAACAGGCTCTTAAACCACCAGGTTGTTTCTGATGCGGGCTTTTAGTAGCTAAGCTTTTAACCAGAAGTGCGCCCGCAGTAAAACAAGAGTGACACGTGACTAGTACGATGTACGTCAGGTAGATAGCAGTTTTCACCAGACCTTTGCTATGGGTTTCATTTAGATCAGAGTCTACAGAACTAAAACAAAACACTTCACTTAGTAGCCATATTGGTAATAAAACATTTTCCTAGTTATTCAAGTCATAACAAGTTAGCAGACGTGCGCGCCTCGTCACACAGAGATTTCGATATCATTAAGAACTTCAGTGAGGTTCTGATAATCCTTTGTTGAAAAACGTTCAGAGCCTTGACCGTTGTTTTTACGCAGTGGTCAATGCATCTCCATCACTGAAAACAGCTTGTAGTGTAATGGCAAGTACATGTAGAAAATAAGCACGCTCAGAGAGAGAATGAATTATTATTTCGAAAATATACTGTAACTATAAGAATGATTGTTTTAGTCACAGAAACCCAAGTCCCAAAATAAGGACACAAGAGGAAATGAACCGATTACCTGGTAACTCATTACAGTACAAAAGTATTTTGACTTTTCTGTGCAGTAAATCTTTTCATTAACGATATTCCCCCGCATGCGCTTTCATATCGCAGGCTAGTTCCAGTTCACTACCGGGAATAGGAATACGGTCTATTTACAGTAAATCTCCATGGTAACAGCCTCTCTTTCACGAAGATTAATGACAAACCTTCTTTTAACGAAAAGCCTTCTTTGCTCAATTCTGAAAGGTTTTATCCCTTTTCTGTCTTGCTCTAGATACCGAAAACATGACGTTTTGTTACCGAAAATCCGCAAAGAAATGTTTTTTCTTTTTGTTCAAACTGCGGTGGATTTCATTTAATCAGCTGTTGTTGCCAACCAATGATTACTTGCGTATAAATTAACCTCATCTAAGCTGTGTTTAAATTGTTTCGTTAATTCTCATGGTTTCATTAGAGTTTTAGTTGTTTAGCTGTTAGCGTTTGCTTGTTATTCATTTTGTCACAGCAAAAAAATGAGCCGATTCCATATGATCAGCCCACAGTGCTGTACGTGAGACCATCCGTAAAATATTCGCCAGACCATATTAGCGGACAACTTCAACTGAGGAATTATGAAGATATTTCTTGTTTTTTGTGCTGTTTTCATGTGTTGTAGCATTGTCGACTCGGGTAAGATTGTCTAAACTAAATTACGATTTACATATTAAGGAGAAATAATATTAATATAGGAATTCTCAACTCCTGGGTTAAAACTCGCTTTTTGTCTTTGACTGCCAATGTTAACTCTTTTCCTCTTCCATGACTTTCAGGCGTTCTCGTCGAATTTGAACCTGCCCAGCCAGCTTCTTATTAATGTCAGTGAACGTTTTCGCTTGCCTTTGCTTTTCCAATGCGGTTTTTTGGAATAATTATTAAAAAGGATTGGAACTTGACATAATTAACTGAGAAAAACTGCATCTTTCATCTTTAACTTTAAACGGTTTTTATTACATGTCAGTTAACAGGCAAATTGTAGAAATCGATTTTTTATATAATTTTGGCTGTCTTTAACGAAAATTGGATCGATATTGACGGGAACAAGGAACAGGATTTGTTGGCGGAAAGAGTTACAGCCAGGAGAATTCACACCATTTTACTAAAGTCGTGGCTAATGTGGGTTTTTGCGAAATTGTGGCTGATGACGAGGCAACGTTTTACTGCACTGAACTGGACAGTGGAAAGCTTTGTCTGACACCTTGTTGCAAGCAAAAGTGCTCACTGGCAAATGCAAGTAGAAATGTCGTTATAGAATACGCTGATCCAGCGACGGAATTGAGGGCCAAAGTTAAAAGCTTTTAAGCATTTTTGGAGATAGTTCCATTCAATCGAATTGAACACTTTTTCGTAGTCAAGAAAAACGCAGCACCCGGGATATTTCTCTGCTTTGTACACAACCTCGTGTAGGAAAAAAGTGTAATAGTCTATATATCTTTGGTATATACTGTTTGGCACGGATGGATGATCGAGGGAAGAACTTTTTCCACACGTACTGCTATGGTCTTGATTGCGATTTTATAGTCCGTGTTTACTAACGAGATAAGTCTCCAGATCTTTAAATGTTCTATAGACTTTTATTTTTCTTAGGGATCAGCGAAAATGATTCCAAGCCTTTTAGAGATAAACAAACTGCTCTAACGAAAGGCGTATAAAGCTGTCAACGACATACTTACCAATATCAAAAGAAGCGGTAAAATTCGATCGTGGCGCCATCCGAACCTGGTGTTTTGACATTACAGAAGCGATTAAGCACATCTGTACACTCCTCTAGTGTTAGTAATCCTTCAAAGCTGTCACATTCTTCGCTTTCAAGAGTTTTACACGGTCGTGCTTTACTTCGAACCATTGTTCAACGTGTTTTAATAAAGACTAATCTTTCTTGTTTTACATGTCAAAAGCCAGCGTCGACATACCACCAGACCCAGCCAATGGAAAAGTATATTGCATTGATTTTATATGGGACACAATATGCCAGGTTAAATGTGATGATGGATTCACACCAGGGAGAGAACATGCTCAGTTCTACGAATACAGCGCAGTCACAGGAGAGTGGAAAACAGAAGGGAAAGAGTTTCCCTGGTCCGACTGCGTGTAACGTGAGTACAACTTTATCACAATGTTCTTATCTCAGGCTATGCCGGTTCAGACTAGCTTGGTACCGATAATGCTGCCAGATCGAGTACGATTCTCGCTTGGCACCAGTGTGAACACACCTGTTTTCCGAGTACTCGCAAGGGAAAATGGAAATGGAAAGAACCATTTCCAATATAATTAAACGTTTTCATTGTGTCTTGATAATGAAAGCAACTTGTTACACGTAGAACAAGGTACATCCTGCTTTGACTACAGGACAAAGCGGAGTAGGTTTTGCTTTCTCCCCCAAATTTCGCTTGCCAAAGTAGATTCAAGATGGCGATTCCACCAAGCGACGACCATGACAAATATGGGCGATTATAAAACATTGTTATGTAAGACAAGCAACAACAATGAGCACGAAATAAAGTTTGTCAAGAAAAGAGTCAGGGTAAATTTCTCTATGATTGAGCAAAACGTTTTGTTTCCTTCACAGCTTTCAAGTAAAAATCAGCTATTGAAGACTTACTTCTTTGAATCAATTTGGAAACCTTGCTGATAACTTTTGAAAACGATGCAAGGACATGCAGGCTGAAAAAGTATATTGAGCACAAATTAAAGTAAAAAAGATTCAACTCTGTAACCTGTAGACAATAAAAGAAGAGCCAATGATAACATATAAATAAATTTATGAATGAACAAATAAATAAATAAATAAATAAACCACTTCATTTAAGTGTCGAACCCGTGTAATACCTGTGGACACTAAAATAAGCAAACAAATATTATAAATTGAAAAGCACCTTGTCAAAAATCCCAACCGACGGGAGGCTGACCAGTTGGCTATTAACAAAGCGTGGAGGGGGTTGAATCTGGAACCACCAAACACAAATCCCATCCAGTGGCACGAAGGGGGATTTGAACTCAGGACCTCCTGATTACAAATCCAGCGCCCTAACCACTAGGTCACGCCGCCCATTGATCAGGGCAGGGTTGTTCAAAGCCCGATTAAGCTAACCCAGGGTTAGCGAGATTTTTGATTTCAGTTTTGTAACTTTTTGGTTTCAGGGTAATCTGTTTATATTGTTTGGCCTTCAGTTTTGAGCTGTAGTAATCTTAAACTTCACTAAACGCTAGAGGTGAAAAACATTTTTAATCCTGGGTAAACGTTAACCGGCTTTCAAACAACCCGGCTCTGGTCTTTTTTGTTTCTTGTAGCGGGAAAGATCTGAGGCAACGTCCAACACCGTTTTACGCCAAAGAAATTTGAAAACCAAGGTTCACTCTGAAAGCAAATATTTTCCGTTCACACTACGCCAGAGGAATTTTAAAACGCTACAATCGCTGGTCACGTTTGGATTTGTGTTTGAAAAAAATCTCCGTCAGTGAAATCACGTGATTTTCGTGACGTCATCGTTTTCGAAAATCTCCGTTTTCCAAAAGTTTTCCGCTGTCCACAGGAAAACGCAAAACTCTGAGAGCGTTTTTAAAGAAAGCTTCATTTTCGTGACGGATTAGCGTGGAACGTAGGCCTATCGTTGAAGCAAGGCTTCTCTGGCGTAGCGCGGATGCTGATTCTCGTTCCAAGGGGTTGCCTTTTAAAAAAGTATAATATCAATTTCAGAAAACAAACGGTAGTTCTTTAAGCGTGAGTGACAATAAGAAAATATACGCCTGCTACACAGGCTATAACAAACGGGCCAGATATGCATGTATACCTCGTTCTTTAAGTGTGAGTGACTATGCGACGCGTTTAAAGCGAAAGAAATTATCAATCAAGAGATACTGCAACAACAAACGAGCCAGATATGATGCATGTATACTTCGTTTTTAAACGTGAGCAACAATGACGCGTTTGAAGCAAAAGAAATAAATCAAGGGATACTGCCACAACAAGCAAGCCAGATATACAGGTATACCTCATGTTAAGTTTGAACCGAATGAGCATTTTTAACACCTCAATCACAATTTTTCACCGCTTTACGGACCTCCCTGCATGCCGGAAAATAACCCACAATAATGGCAGGCGAGCGCATCTCACCGCCATCTCATCTTGAAACATGATTGGCCAAATTAAGTGTGACAACAAATCGCTGTTATAATCATGTATCGATATTATTTTAAGTGGGCCTGTTGGGTTGAGAATTTTTCCGTTTTCGGTTGTAATGTGATTGCAAAGTCAATAGACGGTTTGTTTTCAAATTTCTTCCCAGTAAGAAACATAGTTAGGTAACGGAAATTTTAAAATGAAATCCTCTAAAACAAGCACATAAATTAAACCGTTAATTCTGTTGTTCGACAACTTTTGTGATATTTAATTTGGCGGCTCCTAAACGAGTCTTTGTGATGAAACAGAGCACAGCCGAAGTTTCATAGAACGAAGGCTTCGATGTTTTTATTGTTTATCACATAAATGAGCGGCTTTGGTCAGTTGTTAATAAGTACACGCTATAGGCCCTTTGCAGCTGGCGTCACGTGATCAAAATTTTCCTACAAATTTATATATTATGGGCTATAACTTAAAGAATGCCAGAAATGGAAAGAGCATATCGAAAATACCAAACTGGTCAAGTTTGAGGCCCCTGGCATTAAAGAATGAGATTTTATGACGATTTAAATTTTAAAAAAACTAAGAAGATTTGTATGGAAAATGTCGCTGGAGAGCAAGGCCTTGCTCGTCATAAAAATCGTCATCAAATCTCATTCTTTAATGCCAGGGGCCTCAAACTTGGCCATTATGATTTTCTCGACATGCTTTTTCCATTTCTGGCATTTTTTAAGACATAGCCCATAATTTTTTGAAAAGTGGATCACGTGATGGCTTAGCTGCAAAGAGCCTACTGTTGTCTCAAAAAAAGAGCCGCCAAAAGAACCTGTAAAATTCCATCGCAACTTTTTATTCGTTTTTCAGGAATTCTATTCCCAGCGTGTGGCTTTTATTTGTTCGTTTCCGTCGGGTATAATAAATCGCACCGCTGAGAGCCAATCACATTGCAAGGATAACCAGTGATTTCAAAATGGATTTTATAAAGTAGTTAGTCGAATATGCAAAATAAGTGCGTCTGGATTTTCGGAACGCAATTTGGAAGGAAAGGGAACAAAATTTTCACTGTCCTGCGCTTTTATAAAGCTTTCTACTGAGATGTTTTTCGCTTTAATCAATTCAGTACTATTCGAGGAATGACTTCCGAGCGTTTAGAATGCAATTGTTGTCAGCAGCAAAGCTTTGTCTCAAGTGAATCAGTCATGCAGAGAAATGACAATACTTAATTTCAAAGAAAACTTAGGAATTCGAGAATTTGTCCGATGTCTCCAGCTCTCCAAAAACTCCAGTTACAGTAGTTATCAATCACACGCGACATTCAGCGCAAAAACGTCTTCACAAAAGTTTAGTTTTGGTGGACGTCAATCATCTCGATTTACCTGAAAAAATGTCTGAAATCTTGTAGCGGTCCAATCGTAAAAATAATCATTTTAGTTTCAGTATCATGGGCTAGCTCACTAGACACAGTTGCATTAAATATTCCTTGATATTTGTAACTGAAGACGTCTTGGGGCTACGAACTGAACGAGACTTAAACTTCTTATGAACCTAATAATTTTGTAAGGTTAACAGTTATAAGTTTAATAGGTTAAGTATTGTTCAGCCCGTAGCCCCAAGAAAATACACGCAGAGAGTTCACGTGCAGTTTGCGTGATCACGGAATTTATGCATGCGAATGGCCGTTGAAAACCCCGACAAACGATTGATCATGCGCGTCAATAAAAAACCGGTTTGACTAACAGGAAACTGGACTGACTCATCCATTTTCTCGGATGAGCGGCGGATCAAAGAATCTTGAAGCCGCTCGCAGTGTCTCCTTCCGCCTCTTCCCGATTTGTCTAGGAAGATCGAAGGAGAATCTGCTCGCAGGGTACCTAATGAGATGCAGTTTTCCGACCGTATACGAATGGAAAACAGCCATTTCCATCTGTACAAACCGTACGGATCGACAACTCTGTCACCCCCTCGACTCTGATTAGACTTGAGTAAGATTCTTAGTCCCCTTAATAAGATGCTATTTTCCGAGCGTATACGGATGGAAAACGGTCCTTTCCATCTGTACAAACCGTACGGATCGACAAGATCTTTCGACCCCCTTGACTCTGGTAAGACTTGAATTATATTCTAAGTTCCTTTAATGAGATGCTATTTTCCGACCGTAAACGGATGGAAAACGGTCCTTTCCATCTGTACAAACCGTACGGATCGACAAGATCTTTCGACCCCCTTGACTCTGGTAAAACTTGAATTATATTCAAGTCCCTTTAATGAGATGCAATTTTCCGACGGTAAACGGATGGAAAACGGTCCTTTCCATCTGTACAAACCGTACGGATCGACAAACTGCGTCATCCCCTTGACTCTGGTAGAACTTGAATTATATTCTAAGTTCCCTTAATGAGATGCAATTTTCTGACCGTACACGGATCGAAAACAGTCTGTCAAACAGTACCGATGGAAAAGTTGTTTTATCGGACCGTATCAGATTGTGTGTATTGGACAACCCTCGAATTACAACTCCTATCACCAAACATGGCACTCCTACGCTACGTCATTCTCCTGCATCAGAGACATTTAGAAGAGGGACTGGGCGACTAACTCCTCAAGCCCACAACACTGATCCAGGCCTCTCTCGACAAATGAGAAATTCACGAAGTTAAACCGCGAATTGCGTGGGCCAAGCACATATATACAACAAGTCAAGAGATTTATAAATAAAACTGTTGTGTAGGACTCTAATCTAATTTACGAGCTTGGATTGTCAATTATTGGCGGCTGCCTTGCCTTAGGGCTGTTGTTTACCAAGAATTTGTGACTTAGACAGTTCAATTTAGATCAATGAACAAAAACAAACAAAGGACATAAAAGTCCCGCAGGTGAACTGGGGTGAATAAGCAATTTTAACCAAAAGAGACACATCAAAGGAACTAAACAGAAGTATCAATTGAAAAGCGCAACTCCAACTGTTTCGAGGCACAATGAAATTTCGGCTACGATTCGAAGTTGTCTTGAAAACAAAGTCAGTTGTTCGTTTATTCAGATTCTGGCTTTACTCGAGTAGATAATAAACAAACTCTTTTGAAAAACGTTTCCCGGTGTAATAAACGTGTCACCCAATAGATCAAGCTTAAACAATCCTTTCAATGTGTGATTTAATTAAAACTTGGACACCTCTGCTTCTGGAACAAGGAATTGAACGGACATCAACATTCAAAAAGATTCCGAATATTTGCGTAAGCGTCCTAGTGACGAGAAACAAAATTTCACCAAAACATTGGGGCCCTAGTTATCCCTGAACAAAATGGCTAGCAAAATTTCGTCCACTGGAGACAATTTATTCGACATTTTGAGAAACGATAGAATCACCATCAATGTTGGAGGATACCGACATAACACTTTTTTAACAACTTTAAAAAACGTCCCGGACACAAGGCTCTCGTGGATAGCGGAAAACCACCCAAACAGCCCGGATTATGATCCGGTGTTAGGTGAGTATTTTTTCGACCGACATCCGCGAATATTTACTGAGGTGTTGAACTATTATCGCATCGGAAAGCTTCACTGTCCGGTAGATGTGTGTTCGGCTTTATTTCAAGAGGAGTTATCTTACTGGGGTATCAACGAACGAGATATCGAGCCCTGCTGTTGGGTTTTGTACAAGAGGCAGATGAACACCGAGGAAACACTCAAAACATTTCATCTAGACAACGCTAGGAAATCCTCCGGGGATTGCGACGGTGCCAAAGCAGAAGGAAAACGCACGATTGCAAGTTTGTTTGGTTCAGAGACGATCATGAAGGCTGATCTTAGAGAAAGATGGAATCGATTTCGACCAAAAGTTTGGGCTCTCTTAGATGACCCTCGTTCATCCCTCGCAGCTAAGGTAAGCAAGTTTGACTTTTAAGAAAAACGTCAAGAAGCGTGACGTATTTGATGTATCTACACCTTTACCCATAACTTGCAAAATTCTAGTCGAGTCAGTTCCCAAGCATTATTTTGAATTAGCTTTTTGAATCTATTTTCTGTGGAACGAAAAAAATATTAAATTGACAGTGAATTCTCCACAACTCCAAAATAATTTTCTTGAGGTAACATCTGGCAAAGCTGGCAATATTGTCAATTTCCTTGACAAACCTAGACGCAAATAAACTCCGTTTTACAAAGACAAAGGCCGAATTAAAATATATTTTAAATTGAAAAAAGAAATCGTTTGTTGCGAAATGTTGTTATTATCTCACCTTCATCTGTTGAGTTTGTTTAGAGTTCAGTAGCAGTCAGAAAATCTTCTTAAATAACGGCAAATATCAGGGAATTTGCTGTGTAAATTTTACAAAACTCTTCCAAGGAAATAATTATTTTTTCAGAAAAAGTTATTCATAAAACTACAACCTATAAGCAGTCACTGAAAATCGGCACTTGTTAATAATTTTGAACCTCACAGCAGGGAATCTAACTCATTCCAAAAAATCTTCATTCGACTCCGTTTTTTTGTCCCTCCTTTTCTAAAAGTATAACTGTCAAGATACGCCTCATTCTAAATGTTATAATTAATTATATCCAAGCTTATTTATCTAATGGATTTCCGATAGCCCGCTTTTTAAGCTCTGGTCATCTGAAAGCTCAGTCAAGTTTAAGGGCAACATGGTAGACAGGTGTTGTTTTGGAAGGTAAAGCTTTGTCATGAAAGGTTCTGTAAACATCTGTTCGTTTTGACCTCCAATATACCTTATCACGGTTTTCGACACCATCTTTGAAGGGTAAGTCAACCGGTCAGAAATTACAGTGTTTGTATGGGAATCCGATGGGAAAAAAAAGTTTTTTTACATAATTTGTGACTAGCAAACTTAAACTACTGGGTAGAAGAATGTATTCCCCAAGTTTGAAGGATTTAGTTAAGGACGATCAGTTGATTTTTCTAATTTTCCATACATTTCTCTGTAAGTGTAGAATGATCATCGCAGTAAATTTTCCAATTTAAGCAACTGGAAAGAAGCCTGAAAAAAAAGCAGGGCTTCAACGGGATTCGAACCCATGACCTCCGCGATACCGGTGCGATGCTCTACCAACAGAGCTATGAAGCCACACATTGGGAGCAAGGTCAATTTATTGAGTTCATATCTCCCGTAAGAAGTGAAATGATGTAAAGTATATATGAAATATTTCATATTTGAACTGCGGTTATAGATGCATGTAAAGAATGATCATCGCAGTAAATTTTCCAATTTAAGCAACTGGAAAAAGAAGCCTGAAAAAAAAAGCCCTGAAGCCCTGATTTTTTTTTCTGGCTTCTTCTTTCCAGTTGCTTAAATTGGAAAATTTACTGCGATGATCATTCTTCACTTGCATCTATAACCGCAGTTCAAATATGAAATATATTTTATATATGCTTCACATCTTTTATCTGTAAATTTGGCTTGGTAGACGAGGTTCGCGTTAAAAAGATTGTAGAGAAATGTATGGGAAATTAATAATCAACTGAACGCCTCCTAGCTTCAAATTTAGTGAATACATTCTTCAACCTAGTATGGTAAAGGGGGTAAGTTTCTAAAGAGTCAATTCTAAACTTTTTAACCATTTACACCAAATTAAGGCCCATAAACTTGAACAATTAACAGGTCCTCCTTATACTTGTGACTCATCAATTGAAAGTCTTAACACCGTAGTTACTATTCCAGAAAATCTTCCGCTTTCCGACGCAGAGAAATCCGCCCTCAGTAAGGGCTTGAATTTTGTTCCTATATCCAAAAAACTTGACGAATTCTCGGTTAAGCAAGATGTTGAAAAATTTCTTCGCCGCGTACAACTTAAAGCCCTTTTCCATGATAAAGAGGATGATTCTAACACCTCGGAAAAAGATATTTTCGAGACACTCCAGACTCGAAAATCGAAGTGGACTCCCCCAGAGGGCCAGTTTGCCTCTTTAGATTTTTTATCAATAAATGCCGTCATGAGATCAATAAACTAAATTTCAATCGAAACACCAAATTTTCCAACCTTTCTTCGGAAGAGAGATCTTAGTAAGCGCAAAGACATAATTGTGAAAGCGGCCGACAAAGGCGGCGCTTTAGTTGTTTGGCGGGCCGACCTATACCAAAAAGAAGCTTTGCGGCAACTTTCTGACACCTCCTTTTATGCTAAAATCGAAAAAGATCTCACTTCCACTAACCAACAAATTGTCAAGAGCACTATTAATGATCTTATGGTCAAACAAGAATTGCCGGTTACTGCTACTAATCTCATCATCACAACTCCTAGAACTTCTTGTATTTACTTTTTACCTAAAATTCATAAACCTAACAACCCAGGCCGACCTATTGTCTCTGCATGTAGTTGCCCTACCGAACTCATTTCTAGCTATTTGGACAAAATTATGGCACCTATCGTCAGATCTTTACCGTCATATGTTAAAGACAGACAACACGCACTTCAAATTTTTCGCGATTTCAATTTCCTGGGCGAAGACAAACTTATTTTCACTATGGATATTACATCTCTTTACACCGTCATCCCTAATGGCGAAGGTCTTCTAGCCCTCAAACATTTTTTTGATTTACGAACTGTTAAGGAACCAAGCTCGGAAACACTGCTCCGCTTGGCTGAACTAGTTTTAACACTAAACTGTTTTTCATTCGCCGACAGTTATTATAAACAAATCAATGGTGTGGCCATGGGTACCAAAATGGGACCCAGCTACGCCAATCTTTTCGTAGGCTACGTTGAACACCAATTTTTCAATCAATACAACGGCCCCAAACCTGACCTCTACCGTCGCTACATTGACGACTGTGTCGGCGCCACTTCCTCCACCAGAGAGGAACTCAATCAATTTATAACTGCTGTTTATTCGTTTCATCCGGCTCTTAAATATACCTGGGAAATTTCCGATACTTCTTTGGCATTTCTAGATATTAAGGTTTTTGTCGAAGGCAACGGTTTATGCACCAGTGTGCACTACAAACCCACAGATTCTCATAGTTATTTGTTGTATTCATCTTCACATCCATCACATGTCAAGAATTCCATTCCTTATTCTCAATTTCTTAGACTTCGTCGCCTTTGTAGTAAAGACTCTGATTTTTCCTTAAAATCAGAAGAAATGTGCGAGTTTTTCGACAAACGTGGCTATCCTGCCTCTGTTGTTGAAGCAGGCCATCATCGCGCCCAACAAATTGATCGGCAGTCAGCACTACAAACGTCTCAGAAGGAGAATAACAATAGAATTCCATTCACTCTCACATTTCACCCACACAACCACGCAGTTAAATCCATCATTCTAAAAAACTTTAAATTACTTCAAAATGATCCCGATACTGGCAGAATCTTTTCGCAACCCCCATTAATTTCATTCAAACGCGACAAAAACATAGGTAACTTTTTAGTCAGAAGTGCTTTTCAAACGAGTGAACAACCCGGTACTTTTAAATGTGCACGCGCACGATGCAAAACATGTCCTTTCATTTGCAACGTTGAAAAATTGTCGGGACCCAAGCGATCCATTAAGATCACTGATCATTTTACCTGTACCTCAGCCAATGTCATCTACTGTATAACTTGCAACCTTTGCAAAAAGTTATATATCGGCGAAACAGGTAGACGACTAGGCGACCGATTTCGAGAACATCTTCGCGACGTAGAGAAAGACGACAAAAAACGCATCTAAACCGGTCGCTAGACACTTTAATCTGCCGAATCATTCTACGCAACATATGACAGTCTGCGGCCTCTCCCTACATCAAGGAAGCACAGAAAGCCGCAAAACTCTAGAACAAAAATTTATTTTTCAAATCGGCACTCTTAATCCTCACGGTATCAACGAACGTTTTTCATTTAACCAATTTATTCTGCTCGAGAAATGTTCCGTGGCTTTTTATTAACGGAACTGGCAAAATTATTGGCCGAGTTACTAAAGTACTATGATAATAAATAGATGATTATCATTTGATTATTTCACAGGTTTTCATCGCCTTAACAAGTCTGTTTATTGTGGTCTCTGTCACGCAATTCTGTCTTAGTACCGTGACAGTCATCAAAGAAAACAACACACCAATGCGCATACTTCGAACACTGGATTCCGTGACATCCATTTGGTTCACAGCCGAATTCTTACTTCGACTGGTCTTCTGTCCAGATTTCAAACGCTTTGCTAAGAATCCTATGAACTGGATTGATCTTCTAGCTGTGCTTCCATTTTACCTTTCGCTGTATCACGTTGGGTCGCGCACATCCTGGCTTGTTGTTATGAGGACGTTCAGAATTTTCCGCATTTTCAGCCTATCGTTTTCATTCCAAATCTTATTCCACACTCTGATTTCAAGCAAGAACGAGCTGTTTCTGGTATTTCTGAGCCTCATTGTGCCTATAATTCTATTTTCCAGCATGATTTACTTCGCAGAGAACGAAGCCAACACAGAAATGTTTCCAAGCATCCCAGAATCCTTCTGGTGGGCGATCGTGACAGTCACTACTCTGGGGTATGGTGACGTGGTTCCCGTTACCAAGGTGGGAAAGATCATCGGAGCCATGTGTGCAATCTGCGGCGTTATAATAATTGCACTTCCGGTCTCTGTGATCGGCAGCAA
Organism: Catalaphyllia jardinei; assembly: GCA_022496165.2. Taxonomy (NCBI): domain Eukaryota; kingdom Metazoa; phylum Cnidaria; class Anthozoa; order Scleractinia; family Caryophylliidae; genus Catalaphyllia; species Catalaphyllia jardinei. The sequence continues at coordinate 23,196,497 of CM042757.1, read as the reverse complement.
CTTCAGTTACTTTTACATGCAAGCGCGTACGCGCATTCAACAGCCACGGCGCTCCACTAAGATGCCCGCGCTGTCGCACATTCCCGCCAATTTAATGTACAAGCGTTTGCCGCGCAGACGCAGCGGTTCGGGATCTGAGATGAACGGAAGTGCGCATGGAAGGTCTGTCATGAGGTGCGGGTCCAGTCTCAAACGAAAAACGTCGTCGCAGTATCGGCGAAGACCTGTACGAAAATCAACTGCAAATTACGGAACGCAAGAGAACGCCTTGGAGATGGCGGCAATAATCCGACAAAAACACAGAATGGAAACGTTTTCAGAGGAAATATGAACTAAGCCAAAAGCTGTGATCTCCGTCCACAGAGCAAAATAAGGAAAAACGTTATGACCCAGTTACCCAATCAACCCAACAAGTCCGTTAATGGTAAACGATAGAAATTGATTGAAGATTCTTAGCTTGATCATTCAAAACCAAGTTAGACTGGGAGACAGAAAAGTATAGGTAATCATGTGCCAATAACGTGCACATACAACTGTCTGTTCTGTGATTGGCCAAGGTGCATAATAAACCAACAAAGATGTCACGGAGTTTTGACGTGCGGTTCCTGGCCATTTGATTGACAGGAGTTTAGAAACAATAGAAACATGTGACGTAGTTTTGACGGGCAGTTCTTAATTGTTTGATTGGCAAAGGAGCTTAGTAAACCAATGAAAATATTCAAAATGTTGTAAATGTTGTTAATTGGCTGAGAGGAAATTTGAAAACCAAAGAGAAGATTTGGTTGCTGGCTCTATGATGGGCTGAAAAAAAAAATGGAACGCCAACAGAAAGATGTCTAGAAGTTGTACGTGCGGAAAGATGTGAAAAATTCTGACTTTGGCTATAACAGGAAGATGTCGTTACAGTAAAAGTTTCACTAGCGGTAAAATACGCCTCAGGATTTTTTTTTTGAGTGAGGGTATGATCGCAAAGTTACACTGTTGTAGGTTGCGGCTGGCGACAGCACATTGCGCTTTCAAGCAAAGAAGAAATCATGAATTTAGACAGCCATCTAGAGGCACATAACGTTTAATGGTATTAACTTTTAGATACAAAATACAAAGAAAATTAACTTTACAATGACAAAAAAAAATACATTGACGTTTTGGAGTAGTAATGGCAAAAGGCGCTCAAAAACGTATTGAAAAGATGAGTACATAGGAATCTTGTGTATGATTACAAAATATTAATAAATACTAGCTCGTGAGAATTGGCGAAATGAACAGAAGGTGGCGTTAACGCAAAAACGAGCTCGATGCGATCATACAAGTTTAGACGAGTCTTCAGATTTCAGTTAAATTGAAAGAACATTGGTCGAAGCGTTGAACTGGTTTCATTGGTCTTCAATGTCAAATAACAACCAATCGTCATCTTTCTGTTCCAGACGACTCTTCTGTAATGGGATAAAGTCTCTTGTCTGTCTCCTGTAAGCGGCTGTTTTCACCAAGAACATGCGAAAGTTCGCTGAACCTTGAAGGATAGAGACACTTGGTTATTGCACAAGCAATGAAGACCTCGCATAAAAATGTTTACTACTCAGTTGCAAGTTGCCAGCATGTTAACCCGCTGCCTCGCTAAATGGGAGGTGGGTGCCTGGGATATCCA
>CM042757.1:23151009-23193813 GCA_022496165.2 Catalaphyllia jardinei | reverse complement strand
CGCCCAGAAACTACATGCAGTAAAGACCATTTCTCAGTGAGAGGAAAGAGAACAACTTTCTTTGTGTGAGCGTGTGACACGTACCTCCATTCTTTTGTTGATCAAAGGGTGCGTTCATAAACATGCCATTAAACGGGGTGGAACGGGAGGGTGGTAGCTGTTGAGTAACACACAAAAATTAACATCTAAATCGTTGCAATGTCTGTTGGCCATGCGTTGGCAATACCTTCAGTTGCTGTGTTGGGAATTACAATTACTAAGAAAGCAAAATGACATATGATGTATTACTATAGATATCTTAAAGTATCTATTTACCATTTGTTTGGTCTTCAACAGCCGTATTTCCTGCTGCAGTCGCCTGTTTTCAACTTGCAACTAAAATTAAATACCATAAAAACGAATAATAATTTTCGGCCGTCTTTCATTTTCTAAGAAATCGATCAGAATGAGGCTATTTTGTCAGGAATGTCAAAACACTTTAAAATGTTGTTTACAGTGCTCAATGCGATCAACTGGTGTGAGGCAAACCAGTTAGCTATTTGCAATCATGACTGTGGAGGTGAACTGGGGTCTACCAAGAAAAAACGCCAGCTTAGTGGTCAGAGCGGGACTTGAACCAGTCTCCTCGGGATTTCAAGCCCAAACGACTCGGCCACGCTGCCTCCTCGTTAACACATCAAACATAACGTGCTTTAGCCTGCGAACGCAGACGAATTAGAGGTGTTTCCGGAGACAAGCAAAAGCCAGAAAATCGTATGAGTTCTCAGGCTAAACGTACTTCGAGTATTCTTGAATCAGCTGTGGCACGTGCTCGGCTTTCCTCTTCAAGACGATGTTTAAGAATTTCCATCTCAACCTGGAGAATATTAACACCAGGTAAAAAGTACAAATTAGAAATGGTTGCCATAAATAGAGCGATTTTCGATTGACTGCTTTAGTTTTGGGTTTACCACCTCAAGAGCTGTAATTAGTTCACGATTTTCTTCGGCGAATTACGACCAATCACAGCACACTTGCTGTGCTTTTCAACCAGTCAGAGGCGGAACCAAAATCCACGTGACTTGGCATGTGCACTTTTCCCGCGCTTAAGGTACTTTACACGTTTTCACGCGCTTGGCACTGGTTTAACGTTTGCCTCGAGTTCTGATTGGTTCATTGCGTTCTTTGCATTGACTGTGATTGGCCAGTTCATACCAAATACAAAACTTCACATAACAAGCCCCAAAAGAAATTTTATACCTGCATGTCTTTCAACTTTTCACGATTATCAACGGATGAATCTGCAATACAAAAACAAGATCCGAATGGCTAAATTTCTGTAGCATGACTGTCAAAACTTCAATCACTCAACAAATTCCATCCTTTTTACTCTAAAATTACAGATTGTCGCCTCACCTGGGGTAATTGCACGGTTAGAAATTCGTTCATCTTCTTCACTCACTAACGGCGAGCTTGTAGCACGAGGTTTAGTTACAGCAGTCTTAACCTGAAATTGGTACAACGTACAATTCATTAACCCGCCAATTAACAGGAACATAATTAAGCCTTGTCTGGCAGTACATCAAACTTAATTTATAATCTACATACAGTCTAACCTCTCGTGACTACGCAAAATGAGAAACTTAGGTTGTCGCTTGCGGGAAGTGGTCGCTTACGAAAGATTATTATCAGCATATGATAACTGCAGAGGCTTGCCCCATGTTTTAAATGTTTTATTCATGCGAAAAGTCAATTTCTAGAAAATATCCCGTATTTTCTATTGAGAAACTAATTTCCATCTCCTGTGGAATATGGTTACATCTTTTTATTCGATTTACGCATTATTATCTGTCAAGTGGCCACTTATGGAAAGTTAAAAATAGAAAATTACAAACTTTTAGCTCTTAAAGTGGTCGCGGTTGCTTACGAGAGGCGGTCTCTGACAAGAGGTTCAAAATGTAGTGATTTGACTTGAAAACGTTGGGTATTTTGGAAAACTTGTCGCTAAGGAGAGCTGATCGCTTACGAGAGGTAATCACAACCGGAGGTTCGACTGTAGTACTGTTTTTTTCCGACAAGAGACATGAAGCCAAAAACAAACAAACATTTAAAATTTATTTCCCCGTCTTCATACGCCCTCAGCCTATAGCGAGTGCTCTGTTTGTGCGATTCAACAGCGCTGACTTAGTTGTAAGAGGCCTCCAACACTGGTTCCCTAAAACATACGATAATGGATTGTGTTTCTGACTTAATGAAAACAGACCTTCTTCTTTTTGACCGTCAAACCGTCCTGTGCGCCCTGTCTTCCAAGTTTGTGTCTGAAGAAAGGAAAGAAAAAATATCAACATTTGCAAAGTACATGTTTGATGTACAGTAGTGTATTTACCAAAAGCCGGAGAGTGAAAACACTCACTTTATTCTAAGGTACTCGAGCGAGGATTGAAAAAAACAAGAAACAAAACAAAAAGGCGAGAGAATTGACCGCGTGTTTCGCTAACAGTTTTCGCGCAGGGATCTCTCCATCTCTCTTATCGTGATAACGCAACGAAGTAAGAGAAAAGAGGGATGGTTTTAAAAGAGTTCAGTCAACATATTTTAAGTTAGTTTTTTTTGACCGCCACAGAATTATCTTTCCATTATAAAGAAACCTGAAAACAGTACCGTGCCATGATAGAAAAACACCAAAGAAATAAACCGTAAAGGAACAAGGATGGTTAAGGATGGAGAAGATTAACAAGGATTATACATGACGAACTTGAAAAAAATAGGCTGAACTTTTAAGATGCGCAACCACCATGTAGCCCATTTAATTCAATACAGTACGTAGGAGTGCATGCACACAGCATTTAGAATTTCGTAAACATGAAGTTCTTTCACTATAAGCAGAGTCTTCTGTGGTTAGGTTAACAGAAACTTCACGTCAGTGGCTAGAATGGATTGGATTAGAATGTCGCACATTACCTGTTCTTGCCCACCCTGGCGGCCGTCCTCCAAGGAATGAAGCCAGCTGAAGACTTCTTTGTTACGGCAGACGCATTCTTGGAGACACCAACTCTTGATAAGAAAAATTAAAAAGTGACAGAGATTTTACCAAGTGGCGATCTTGCCAATGAAACTTTAAGGCTGAGTAGAACTCACCTTCCTCCACGCTGGGCTTGGTTTGTAGATGTGCTTTTTCGTTTCTGCGGCCGTATTCGCCCAGGTTTCGGCTCTCGAATTACTAGCCAAGGATACTACAACAGAACAAACGATGCAAAGTAAGAAAAGCATTTACATTGATATTTATTATAAATAACTAAACAGTGAAAGAAGCAGCTCTCTTTACGAATTTAAGGACGTTCGCGCCCAAAAACTTCCCAAGTATAGATTTTTTTAAACTTTGACTGCAGGTAGAAGATGATAAGACTCGATTAAAAACGTAAAAAAAATCGGGGGTTACCGAACTCGTTTTGAAGATAAGGCGTAGCACAGACCATAGCATTTCTAGGATTTCCAGTCATTCGAGGCGATTCTGGCCTGATTCATTACTTTCGGGATATATTGAAGTTGAAGAATCATATCTAAGTTATTGTGTGTTTAACACAGCATATATAGGCCTATTTGATATATCTTTGCTACATATGTCATTAAATCAGCTAGAATTAGCCTTAAAAAATGCAACTTCTAAGTCACGCACACCTGTATCAATGTACCAATTCGACCCTATTTGAATAGAATATGAGAAATAATTAGGGCTTCCCACGTACAGATTTTTTTTGTTTTTTAGTATAATGGAAAGAATCAGAAAAGGAAATGATCGGCCAAAAAAAAGTGGGGGTCACCGAGCATCCAACAAAAATATTCGCACACAAAGTTAACGTTATCAGCTCTATATTTTATTGAGTTTTCGACTAGGAGCGCGTGCTTGAAAATGACGTGGCACGCGCGTGGTCAATGAATAGCGTGCGCACTAGAGATGCGCAGTAGCAATGGGCGCGAACGTCCTTATGCCATAACCCGCTCGACTGGCGTCTGAGTGGAGATTGGATTCGACTGAAAAATTCCAAATTGATCCATGTAGCGTCTGTGAATGGTTATAACCCATCAAATCTTTTCGTTCGCGCGCGATTGGTCTAAACAGGTCACGTGACCGAATATTTCCCAGCTAAAACTGGGGGATTTCCGAGATTATTAAAACTGGATCATTGGATAATCCAATTCAAGAGTTTTCATTGGCTTAGCCATCATGGGTTATGAGCTATTATACCATGATCTACAAACATGGCAAGCATATGCGTGAATTTTTGGGCCTTTTTATTTTTATTGTAGTAGTCTAGTTTTCTACATTTTGGGGGCGTTTTTAATAAAACAATGATTCCACTCGCGCTTGTTGGATGTGAGATGAATATAGCCAACTCGGCGCTACGCGCCTCGTTGGCTATCTATCATCTCTTGTAATCCATCAAATCTTTTCGCTCGTGCGCGATTGGTCTAAACACGTCATGTGATCGAATATTCCCCAGCTAAAACTGGGGGGTTTCCGGGAATATACCCCAATTTTTGAAACTGTGCGCGCTGCGAAAAAGATTTGAAGGATAATAAACACGATAGCCTCCATTTGGCGCGAAATTTGTGCACAGATATTTGTCCTTGGACATTATCTGCTCCTCGAAGCTCACAGTTTTCCTCGAGCTACGCTCTCGGAAAACTGTTCGCTTCTCGGAACAGATAATGTCCGCGGACAAATATCCTAGCATATTTTCGCGCCAAATGGAGGCTATAGTTTATTTACAACTTGGACATGAGCTTTCGCGCGAAAGTAGCAACCAATTAGAAAAGGGCACGTCATGTCTACCTCATTTTGGGCCCCGTCCACACTAAGTCGGATGAATTTGAAAACAGAGGTTTCACTCTGAAAACGCATCCAATTTTTTCCCGTCTACTCTACGCAGGAGGAATTTAAAAACGCGACAACACCGGTCATTTCATTTCAAAATGTTTTCCGTCCACACGATAACGAAAACCCGGCGTTTTCAAATTCCTCTGGTCTAAGCGCGTTTTTGAAAAGCTCCGTTTTCGTGACCGATCAGTGAAGACGGTAGGCCCAGCCGTAGGAATAAAGCTGCATTTTCAAATTTCAAATACCTCGTCAGATCTGAAAAACGACTGGTGAAAGTATGAACTAGATGACTGAAGCCTAAAACAAGGATTTAGCTTACTTCTAATTCACTTTCTCCGGTGTTAATCATCAGTTGCTCCATCAGGGATCCAAACACTTCTCGCTCTATACGTTACAAACATGGGTTCAAAACAGGTTAGGGCAAGATTGTGAAAACGTTTCCAGCAATTCAAGGAACAAGTAGATTAGAGCAGTTTTCATTTGAGTGTCGAAAAGTAATTTTACGATAACTGCAGAAATTCTTGCGCGCTCATTGGCTAATATTTATCCTCAATAAGCAGACACATGCATTTATAATTTATGCAAATGTGCCAACGAATGAGAGTGGACAATTTGACAATAGACCATTTTACAGTTGCCTGCTCGGTGACCTGGCCTTTGAATGGTAGCAAGGTTGGAGGTTGCTTATTTGAGACAGGCCTCTCTGGTTTTGTCATGCAAATGCACCTAGTTAACATAAGAACAACTTTACTTACACAACAAAAGTAGTCACCTCCAGCCTCGCTACCATTCAAAGGCCAGCCAGGTCACTGAGCAGACAACTGTAAAGGCCAATTTACACGGTACGACTTCGTTGCATACAACAATCTTACGACAGGCCTACGACATGACTTAGGACCTACACAACAATCGTGAGCGAGTTGCAGGTTTGATTTACAAGACACAATTCATGTCCTAGGCCTGTCGTAAGCTTGTTGTATGCAACAAAGTCTTACCATGTAGATCAGCCTTAAAATGGTCTATTTGTTATCATAAGATGGATCATTTTCACATGACGTCATCCCTCTCTAAAATCTAAAACTAAAGATCCACCAAAGTTTTTATCCTTATCAGACATAGGAGGCAGCATACATGTATTTAGATCTGTTTAAAATTTTACAGCTAGTGTGTTTCATTTGGAAACCAGAGCACTTTGAATTTCCTTGTTATCGAGGTGCGTGACAGAAGACTACCATCGAGTTTGGTGAAAAATACATACTTGTCTCGTGATTTTGGGCCCTTTTAGATCTTAGAGCATTAGGAAAAGTGCTGATGTAAATGCTTGTTTTTTCAGTACTGATAGTCAGTCGCCTAGATAGCCAAAGTAATTTCTAGATGTTAACACTATTTTCTGGCCGCCATATTTGTGTACCACCGAAGTACACCAACATGGCGTTTTCATACTGGCTCTGTAAATTTCTGCGAAGCATTTCAACGAATATCTATCAGGCCTAAAACTTGGAAAAGTGTCTTATTTATTTATCTTCTATAACATGACAATTTCTTAGCTTTTTCTACCAGATGGTTTTCGATTTATTTTTTATTGTGTGACAGTGAAAACAATCTATTAAAAAATTGACGCCAGTTTTCATGTGTCTGTCCTGTTATTGATCATGAATTTTGTCATAACATTGTCAAAGTAGCTGCGAGTGGATCACTCTAATGTATGTACCTGTTATTCATAATTTCTTCAGCAAGCAGTTTTCATTGGAAAGTTAATTAAGCAAGCAGAAATTGCATTCATTTGGTTCTGTTTTTGTGTAACCCTTATATAGCACTCAAATTTAAAGCAAAAAGTGAACATCAGTTGTCAATTTTCATTGGTTCATTCTTTTGTTTAAGCCCTTGTAACTGGTCATGTTAGAGCAGTTTTCAATTCAGTGTCATAAAACCAAAACCAAACCAATTACTTACCAATTAGACTACTTAATAGCCATTCTCATTTGAGTCATAGTAAAACCAAACCCAAAGTAATTGCCTGATTACTTTCGCCATTCAATAAAAAACCGCTCTATTACTTTGGTCTTGGTTTAATTTATTTAAAACAGTTATTAAAATATTGTTTGAATCATACTTACCAATAAGGGGATTTAATCTGAGATCCAGTACACTGACAGTGATGTTAAACTTTAATACAGGCTGGAAAGCCATTGCTCCTACAGTTGATATTCCACATTGTTGCATATCTAAAGCTATAGGAGAAGCAATATAAAAAATACAATTTTTAACAACTGAATTAAGAATTGTGTCAGGCATTGAAATCTTAAGGTGCGTTTCTTTAAGAAAATCCAAGATTGGATTCTAAAATTCGAAAGAATTCAAAATCGATTTTGTGTTTCTTTACTAACTAGATCAATCTGATATTTTTCAGATCATGGTGGAACTGAAGAATCCAGTCTGGAAGTGGATTCTTCGGTTCCTTTGACGCACCATGATCCCAGAGATCTTGGATTGATCTGTTTAGTAAAGAAACAAGCCCTTAGAGGCTGTGATTCAAATTTTGTCACCTACATGCTAACCCCAAAAACTAAGAGAACTCCTGGATCATCAGAACTCAACCAGGTCTCTTCACTCAAACTTTCAAGACCTGCTAACATAGCCAACTTGTAAAACCAAAACATATGGTGAGAGAGTTTTTTCTGTACGAGCTCCAAAGATTCTGAACACTATTCCTTTAAAAATTCAGTTTTATTTTTTAAGAAAAAACTAAAGATCTTTTTGACTACGGTAAATTTGTTGAGAGTAACTCTTCATCATATTTTTAATTTTTAATTCTGTTTTTCTTATTTTTCATTTCTTATGTTAGTTCTGTAAAGCACCTCAGCAATTAATTAATGGATGTCAGTGCTATTGAAATGAACTATCATAATAATACTATTATTATTAGTATTAATATTAAATCATTATCATTATCATTATTAGTATTGTTGTTATTACGTGGAAAATAAAAACTCTTTATGTAAAAATAACCTTTGACCCACAGGTCATCTTTCAGTGCTTCAGCTATCAGTTCAGCTCCATGATCGTCAATGAGCGGGTTTTTACAGATTGTGATTCTCCGAAGTCCTGGCATTCGATCAAGATCTGGACGGCGATAACGTAAGCTGTCTTGCCAAGCAACACTGTGGCGTCTTGTGGCTTGATGCTTACATGCAATGAGGAAACATACAAGAAAGTTAGTTATAGTTCCATTGAGTGGAAGAACAAAATTTAATTGAACCTCTGTTTCTGGACATCTTTGGTTCCATAATAATTATTCAAATTATTGATGACTTAGTCATGGCCACAGGCACATTCTTGTAAGCACAGTTTTTAACCTCCATGTAACATGCACAATCAACAATAAGCAGATCTGTCTCCTTAGGGGCAATTTTTCAGCTCTGGGCGGTGTCCAATTACACAAATGTACCTGTATTTCATTCAGTTCACATTAAACACAATGTTTAAATTAGCTCTGCATACAATTGCATAAAAAAGATTGTTCTGCTTAAAATTACCAGATAACAAAATTAATGACCTCCATCCCCCACTATGCACTCTGACCCAACCTTTTATTGGTCAAGCATCCGATTACATATACAATTCAAAATGGCAGCATCGACAACCTGGTTTACTGAGTGCCGATGTCTTGATACAGCACCGTAGCTAGTAACAGGCAAACCGAGGCACTTGCCTCAGTAATTTGTTTTTCGTTTTTATTGTTTATAGTCGTCATAAACACCCTAAACACCTAGGAAGAGAATTTAACCACGGACACTGCCTCAGGCAATATTCTTTCATAGACATTGCCTCAGTCTTCACTCTTTTCTGGCTACGGCCCTGTGATATCAATTTTATAGTCAAAAGAAGTCATTATCAAAGTGTACTAAGTACCGCTTACCCTTATAACTTTAGCCAGGGTATCAGCTCCTCTCCAGGTTAGACTACAGCCAGAGAAGTTCACAGTCATCAGTGAAGTGTTATTCTTTATGGCATTACAGAGAACTACAAAATATTTAAAAATGAATGCATCTTGCATCTCAAACAACAAAGGAAAAAAGAACATTGCCTAAAAACATGACTTGGAGATTCAAAAACTTACTTTCAACACCACTATCTCCAATCTGGCAGAATTCCAGGGATAAATGTTGTAGAGTTTTGTTCTTGGTTATGCCCTAAAAGAATAAAATAAATTACACTTATTCATCACTTTATGAGAGCAATTTAATTTTTAGAAAATGAAGGAACTGAAAGTTAGAAAAAATCATAATTATGTGCATGGAAAATTTTGACCTTTTTGTCCTTTATTAATTAAAGTGAATAAATTAAGTATTTCACAGTACCTTAGCCAAGCAATTCAGGTCTCTTTCTCTCAGTGGAATTCCTTGGAAAGTTACAGACTTCAAGTTCTCAGTGACACTTAGACATTCTTTGATAGTTCTGCATAATTGTGACAGGAAAATGCTTTTATTGGTAACTAATAATCACCACAATCAGTAATGATTTTATCATATTTGTAAATTATCATATCCTGCAATACAAACAGTATGTTTCAAGCTCTGTTAATTGGCAAATTGCAGGGATGTTATTACGGGACATAGCCTGTAACATCAGTTATGGCTGAGTAATCAGTATGTTTGATTTTTCCTCGATGTAATGGGTGAAATTGCCTGTTGTTGATAGAATTCACCCACAAAGTAACAAGTTTGGTATATGGGTGTGGAGAACAAGGCCATACGTGAATCAAAACCATCTTAATAACTGCCCTAAATTATTATTGTAGCTTTATCAAAAGGGAAGACACTGGGAAACCAGGAAAATAACAGACCAGTACCTGCAGACTCTGTATGTGACATCCTTGCTGCGGATTGCAGGAGCTTTCTTCCTCAATGCCTGCAAACGTTGCTCAGATACCTCTGGTAAAATGAAATATCAAAACAAAAAGCACTGTCTTGAAAAATTGATGTCAAGGAATGCCAAGGAAGTCTGTAAACTGCAATACACCATTTTGCTAATGATCAGTTCCTTTTGAATTGTGGGTAAATCCAGTCCTTTGTGGGGGCAAATGGCCAGTTTAGGACATAATTTGAAATTGTAATTTTGCCCGTTTGCCCCCACAAAGGACTGGATCTACCCACAATTCACCAGGAACTGGTCATTAGCAAAATGGTGTATTTGGAGTTGTGAGCCAGGTCCCATTTCAAAGACACTCATACGGCACATTCCATGCTTAGGATTCACCATGGCAACATGTTAGGTGACCAAGGTGTATTGCCAACATACACCAAGCACAACCTTGCATGTACACACCAACAAAAATGTGCCTAAGACTAAATGATTGTGTATATGTCACCTGCTACAAACTCTTTATGACCACATCCAAAATGTTTAGCATACCCGGCATTTGAAACCCCAGGGGTTGACCCAAAGAGTAGCACTATCCCCTGCTCCCATCTAGCCCACCCTCCACCCCTACCCCACCCCTGGTAGCTGTCCTAAATTTAAAATCTGCTGATTTTGTGGCACTGAATTAGGGTTAAATAAGGAAACGGTGATGTACCTCCATCCGGATATAGTGTTTGCTGCCAGTAACTCCTGAAAGCAACGGTTTTCAAAGTCTTGTTGATTTTCAAGGCGTTCAAGATTGGAGTCCAGTCAGAATGGCGAATTCGGTCAGCATTGCAATCAATGGTAAGTTCATCGAGATTCGCAGTGATTGAACCAAGAGGACAAGAGTTCTGCAAAGCGCAAAGATTATCGTAGCACGATGCAAAGTCCACGGAGTTCTTTTGCCTTTGACGCACAGTTTCAATCATGGCCATATTCAATTTGCCGCGCTTTTTTCTCCACCAATTAACCGCAAGAACTTTGCAATCGCTACAAGAACTTTAGCAGCAATGTAAACACTGTTGTTCTATGACAGATCTGTAACAAATCCTTGATAAACAATCCCGCAAAACTTCCATAACTTCGCGAATAATAAATTGTTGTTCTCCAGTCCAACGGTTCGTTTCGCTTTTTTGTTCGGGTAAGTACGTCATGTTTGGCGCGCCATTATGTCCCCAATATATATGAGCGCTGACTTTTGCCCCTTAATCGCGGGCCCAGGCTAACCCGCAGTTCTCGAAGCCAGCGGAAACGCTGTTTAATTCAAAATGGCGCACTTGAGCAGTGATCCTTCTTCAAAAGACAGGCAAAGATTTCTTTATTACAAATTTAAATCGTTACCAAATTCTGAAAAATCAACATGATTGTACACTGTTATGTATGGTTTTTATTTCAGGTGGATCATAGTGTATCCAGCTTACTTGAATAGTAGAAGAACAGTTCAACAGGGCAGACGTGTTCCTAAAGATAAGGTGAAGAAATACATTATTATTCTTTTGTTGGATATTTCTCTTCATTTAATCAAAGGATGACAAGTTCTTGAGGATATAAGACATGAGAGAATTTTTCTGAAAAGAGCCGTGGAGAAATAAGAGTGCAGTCAGTCACTAAAGCTCCTTCAAAGGATTCCGGAAATGAAACGGGGAGGTTTAATTTCACTTTCATCCACAAGGCAAGGAGTTCATAAATGGGCAGTTCCTTGCTCATGAATTTTAACACTGAATGCCATTAATTTTCACTCGTGATGTTCAAAGCATCGGTTGACACAGTTGTATGTCTTATATTGAATAATACTAAGTGACATTGTTTAAGTAGGTTTAAGATATTCCGTGGACAGCTATGCATATTTTTGTTGCAACACTGATCGATGGATCTTTTTCTCGTTCATTATGCTATTGACAGGCTGCTGACAACCCTACAGTTTATGAAATAAGAGATGTATGCCAGAGTCAAGGACTCAATTGTGAACTAGAGGTTGGTGTTTATGAATCACTAGTAGCCACTCAGCTGTTTTATTGGAAATCTGCAATATGATTGGTTCGCTCACTTTCTATTCAACAATTAGGTTATGAGCTCACAATTTCTATCACACGAATGACAATAGTTTCCAAGGACAAGCGCAAGAAATGTAGAGCAAAATAATAATCTATTTGTCTTAGTATAAATCTACAAGTCATTCAAAACTTTACCTGATCCTCTTTAGACATTTTGAAAATGCAAAGTGGCCACCAGCTTGTTTTCAAGCCCCCACTGCTGGAGCTTCTCACTATCTACAATGTTTAGAATACTAGATAGTGAGTAACCATGCCAATCAGGGAATGGCATTTATGATAGAATACTGGTATATTAATCACTGACAAACAACAGACTACTAATAGGACTTGGAGAAAAGAGGGTCTGCTAGCAGTCTACAGGCAAGCTTGATTTGATTTTTTTTTGCACCAAGCCACAGACTGATCAGAAACCTTCTTTTCAAATATTCATGGAACAGATTTCTGATGAATTCTGATAAGCAATGCTATTTCTTCTTATTGTTTGCAGAACAAATTTTATCCCAAGGATAGTGCTAAAGATGCTTTGTGCAAGGGGAGAGTGCGTGTACAACTGAAGCAAAGTGATAACAGCTTTGTCAATGAGAAATTTCAGTCAAGTAAGTGATGCTTGGTGATATTCTACTTGGTATAATAACTGTTGACAAGTCTGTTATTGTTCTCTTTCTGTTCACATTACAATCTTCCAAAATACAACAGGCTCCTACCTTGTAGTAGCCCATTGTTTTGACAGAAGTACATGCTGTAATATAGTCGAATCTCCTGTAAGTGACCACGCAAAATGCTACATTATTAATCCAACTTGCACTCTATTATCTGTCAAGTGGTTGCTTAGAAAATTTCAAACTTTTAGCTCTATAAGTGGTCCCATTAGGTTACAAGCAGTGGGCACTTACAAAAGGTTCCAAATAAAGTGATTTGACTTGGAAACTTTTGGTATTCTGGAAAACTGATCACTGAGGAGAGGTGTTTGCAACTGGAGGTTCAACTGTACTATTATTTCACCTTGATTCAAGTCAGGTTTAGGACATTCTGTTTTATAGCCAGTAACTGGTCAATAAAGCTCACTGGGCTAATTAATGTACATGTAGTTATACCAAGGGTAGTTATGTCAGGCTGGGGAATGGGATACACTGCACTTGTGAGACAGATGTTCCCTACTTATTCTGCTCAGTGACAGACAAGAGGGAACCTTTACCCATGCCCACTTGATTCCTATCGTGCATGCAAGTAAGGATGTGTCATGCTGTTGACTTAAGTTGTGCCATTACAAACATAAGTTAGTAGTAGACTGTGTAACCATTGGCAGATATTTTTTTAGCCATAATGATGTGCTGTTATTTGTTTGCCTTTGACAGGAAAAGCTCTATTTCTATTTCTTGGTGAAATGATCCCCAAATTGAAAAGTCGTCAAAGCAAATCTTCACAGAGCGACAGTTCAAGTCAACAGCAAGGAGCTGGAGCAAGCTCAAAGAAGAAGAAAGGAAAGAAAGGCAAAGGAAAATAAAACTAAACTTGCCTGTATTTAGACATTTATTTTCATCCAACTAATAAAAAAATTAATATGTATCTATCTACATGTGTATTTCATTCTTCGTTTGTGCAACAAAGGAGGACTTTCAACCACAAAATGTAAAAGAACACAATAGGCCATTTCCGAGTTCCCTTGTGCCTCTGTTTCAAAATGAGTCCAAGTGCGAAACCACTCTTATGAAAATGACTTTGATTTGCATGAAAATGAAACAGCATGCAGAACTCATTTTCATATGAAAGGTTTCGCACTTTGACTTGTTTTAAAACAGAGGCACAAGAGAACTCGGAAATGAGCTATTGCATTATTGATATACGAGTGTGAGGCAGAGCATTAATTTTACAGTCAGGCTCAAAAGTAATTTACCACTCTCTCACAAGACTAGAAACTCATCTCTCAAATTGAGAGTCTTGTCTTGCAAGACAAGACTTGTGTTGAGAGGTGAGACTCTTGTCTCATGTCATAATGTATTTACAATATCATGGCACAATACTATGGAAGTTTGAATGTTTTTTTTTGACAATCCACAATGTAATTATTGTTGCTATTATTTTTTCTGTCGTCGTTAAACTTGCCAAATGGATCAAATATGCATTATATACAATATCCGCTATCTGTGGTATAGATCCTTTTAATAACCATGTTGATAGTAAATGTTACTTTACAGAAAGCTGAGTATACTGATATCTACATGTACAGTGGAAGACTGTGAAGCATTAACTTTTATTCATAGTGAAAGTGTTGATGAGACATCAGACCAGGCATTAGGGAGATTCACAACAACTCTTTTGTCATGTGGGGCATTTGACCTAAGGACTGCAGGATTCTTGTATGGGATGGGTGACACAGGAGGGGAGTTCTGCTGCTGTTGCTGTTTAGAAGTGCCAAGCCCATTCGTGGAAACTGGTGGATCCTGGAAGTGTACATGTGGAGAATTTGGGCGTGGTGGTTGAACTGAAAAAGCAAAAAAGTGATTTTGTAAATTCAGAAAAATGTGTGCTGACCTTGTCCAACAAGCTTATTACTTTAGTGTTTTGGGAGCGATTGTTGGAAGGGGGACATACTTGCCATCAAACATTTTGCATCACAGATTTTTGGGATAAAATCAATTCAATATAAAAATAATAAGGTTTTCCTCTACATGATAGCAGAGGACAAGATGTGAACATGTATGTTACCTTCGTTGCTTTCTCCTTTGTTCTGATGTGCACTACGAACATCCTGGCTGCCAGTTTTGCCTGTTGAAGTCTTCTGCCTGTTGGCTAAGTTCTGAAGTCTTTCTCTGAGTTGATGATTAGCTGGAAGACCACCAATCATTCCCCTGGAAACTCTGGATTTTGATGCATGATCCATTTTTGGAGCTGCTTGGACATAAACTTGCCGAGGAGGCTGCACTTGGTTATGCTTCAAATCAGATACTTCAGCAGAAGTTACTGTAACAGTAGTGGCAGCAGCAGCAGCAGCATTTTGTCCTGTAGACTCTGGATTCTTAAAATGCCTAGGGGAAGTCAATCTTGTATCCTCTTCAGAACCAGCAGAAGGCATTTCATGGGGCAATCTATGGGAGGCACCTTGAGGTGGTTTTGGAATAACTTGTGGAAATCCTTGTAGAACACCAGGCATTGGCTGCATAGTGTCAAACACTGCTGGCTGCTGGCTGACGGCTGGCTGAGCAGTTTGTACTTGCGCCTGTGCATAAATGCTGGGCTGTCCTGGCACCTGTTGATGAGAACTGTACAAGGGTGAGGCTGGAGATGATCCTGTGTGTACCACTTTAGTCCCAGATGGGGCTGGTTGGTTTTGTATCAGTGGCACATGTATATTAGGAATGCCAGGTACAATTATTGTTTGGGGTTGTGTTCTAGTTTCTTCTCTGTTGCTAGATTGAGTGACATGAACTTGGCTGGGTGGGTACATGACAATGTTAGAACTTATTTGTCCGTGGCCAGGAATTCCATAATCAACACCAGTTGGACCAGAGTAAGGATACACCAAAGGAACATGTCCATTGTGTTGCAACTGGGGAACTTGCGCTGCAGTTGGTACCACTGGTTGTTGTTGTGTAGTGTAATTCTCCATGGAAAGTTGTATGTGCGGCTGCACGGAGCCGCTGCTCGTCATTGGTAGATTGTGTTTGTGGGAAACTGGTGATGCAGCCATTCTACTCAAATCAGAATATTGTGATGTATTGTGATCTTGGGATGTTGCAAGAGGTATAAATGCAGGCTTGTTTCTACCATCTGCTGTCAAATCTCTGCCTGTTCCAGTCCTTTTGGTCACTTCCTGTTCTTGCTTTTCATATGCGCGAGAAACTGGAGCCCCAGGTAGATATTCCAAGCTATGATTTTCATGTTGCAATGGATGGAGGGCATCAAAACCTCCTGGCTTCAAGGCTACAGGGTTTAAACTGTACAAGGTGTTGATAGTACTGGATAATGCTTGATACTCATGGCTTCTCAAGACAGCAAACAGTTCTCTCTACAATAAGAAGCAAGTATTGATGGACAATTATACCATTTTGCTTAATATTAGGGTAAAATGTTATCATGGCAACTCTGTTTCTGTTTTAAAAACATATTTAGGAGATTCAAGTACATGCCATTAGTGTGTACTGTTTTGCAAACAATAATAATATTAGTCTGCAAAGGGTGCTGAGGAGTACATTGTACAGGTACAAACATGCTTCCAGCACTTTTCATACATTTTGTTTTGAACATCTTACATACAGTACCCATGGCACCAAGGAAATAATGAAAAAATATTGGCGCAACTCAAACAACAGCTGTGAGGAAGACTAAATTGCTCTTCTTGTTTAGGGGTGATTGTGTTCTACCCTGTTCTGTAAGCACCATCAGTGACATGCAAGGATGCAAAGGTTTCATAATATTTTGATAATTTCTGGAAGCTGGGATTATTCTATTTACTTTCAAGTATTGCAGTTGCTCGTCTGTGGTTTTCCTGTATTCCAACAGCTCATGTTGTAAAGTCAGGTTCTGTTCTTGTGTATGGAGAATATCCTGAAAACCAAAACAGTTCTAAACTATTGACAAAACTAGCTTATTAGTGATTACAGTGGGTGGTCTAGTTCAATGATAAATTGCCTACATAACTAACCAAGCGTCTTTACATGAAGAGAAAAGCGCTACTTAGATGACTTCAGTGCAGACAAAAACTGCATTGATTATCGGTGATGCTGGCTTCCCACAATTATTATGGAAAATTTACGTGATACAACAAGACAGAAAGGGACTTCATAGATCACTGTTTAGTACAGTACCTGCTATAAACATTCTTTTATAAGGTAAGTGATGAAGCTTTTTTTTTTGCCTACTTGTTGCAAAGATCATTACTTCATTAAGCTGCAATGGAATACTCACATTAGTAAGGGCATCAACTAAAGCTCTCTGTTCTTGAAATCCCTGGAGTACTTGCTCCCTCATAACCATTTCTGCTTTCCTTTGAATTTCACTCTGTATGGAGACATCGCAAATTAAATAATTGAAAAAAGAAACTAAAAATGAAATTGTTCCAAGGCTGGAATGAAAGTGACTATTGTACATAATTTATTTTTTGTCATAATTTATTACATTGCTTACATTATCTTAAATACTAGCAAGGAAGAAGGACAAGCAGCTGTTTTGATGTTCTTGAAAATAAATTAGAAAACATACCTAAGAAAATTTGTGCACTGATTGATTAAAAAAATCATTCTATAAACTTGATAGAAATGCAGAACTAGCACAAGCTGTTGACGTAATAATGGTGCAACCAAAGAGAATTTACATTTTGATGAATTGATCAAAGTACTTGTAAACACGTTGTTTCCCTTTTTTGTCATGGTGTTTTCTAAAAGAATAGAAAACATGTTCTGTCTTTCTATTTGAAAGTGGTTCTGTCGAGGAACTATTGGCTGATAGTTGCCCTGTGGAAATTTGATGTTCTTAAAACAAATATTTGCCCAAGTGAAGCTTTGAGGGCAAATATGCTAGTTTTCAAATAGAAAGACAGAACATGTTTTCTATTCTTTTAGAAAACACCACGACAAAAAAGGGAAACAACTTGTTTACAAGTACTTTGATCAAACATGCTATTGTCTTTCTTGTTCACCACTAAATTTTCCCATAGCAACATGCCTCAAAACTTGCTCTCTTCTAACTAAAATCGTCATGGGGCGATAAATTCTTTTCATCTTTTCAAAAAAAAAATTGTAGGAGAAAGCTGCCTTCGATGAGCCACTTCCGCTGAGCAGGCACTATTGTCTGATAGTCGCCCTAGGGCATTCTATTTACAAATAGTGCCCATGTGAGATCGTACCATGTGATCAGTTTTGACCAATGATGACAAAGGAAAATTTTGTGGTGAACTATAACCAGTAATTGAAACACTGTCTTGTGAAAGTTTGGGAGAACTCAAAAGAAAGCTGTGGATGCACTCGCCTACGTCGTGTTTCCACAGCATTTCTCGCTCTCCCAAACTTCCACTTGTGTTTCTACAACTCGATAGCAACATGGTACATGTTTTCTATTTCTTAATTAAATACCTACTACATATATGTTGCAGGTCAATTTGTTCCTTAGGTCAATTTGTTTCCAACCTAGGTCAATTTGTTCCAACCTAGGTCAATATTATTTGTTTCAACCTAGGTCAATTTGTTCCAACCTAGGTCAATTTGTTCCAACCTAGGTCAATTTGTTTCCAACCTAGGTCAATTTGTTCCAACCTAGGTCAATTTGTTCCAACCTAGGTCAATTTGTTCCAACCTAGGTCAATTTGTTTCAACCTAGGTCAATTTGTTTCAACCTAGGTCAATTTGTTTCAACCTAGGTCAATTTGTTTCAACCTAGGTCAATTTGTTTCAACCTAGGTCAATTTGTTCCAACCTAGGTCAATTTGTTTCAACCTAGGTCAATTTGTTCCAACCTAGGTCAATTTGTTCCAACCTAGGTCAATTTGATATAAATTAAAGTACAATTACATTATTTGTATATATTTACAGCAGAGGTACATGTACTGTAGTGTAATAATGGGTGGTATATTCACTTTTATAAGTATGTCTGATTTGAATAATTTAAGAAAATTTATTACTACTACAATGTATATGTAATTAAAAAAATAGTGGAACTTTCATGCAAGTCTGCATGGCTCAATGGTAAGGCATCAGGACATGAATCCAAAGGAAAACCAAAGGTCTGTGGTTCAAGGCTCCCAAGGTAAGCATTGAGATTAAAGAATACAGGTTGGGATGTTGGGAGAGTAGGGAGGGAATAGTAGGTGAGGTAGGTAGAGTGGAGATGAAGAGTAGAAGGAGGATGAAAAGAAGATCGAAGGTGGGAGAAAAATATTTTTTGTTTGCCACAAAAGCAAAAAAAAAAAAAAAAAAAATCAAATTGACCTAGGTTGAAACAAATTGACCTAGGTTGAAACAAATTGACCTAGGTTGGAACAAATTGACCTAGGTTGGAAACAAATTGACCTAGGGAACAAATTGACCTGCAACATATACACTGACACTGAACAACGTATACAGTAGTACCTCCTTCAAGTAACCCATCAACTTGGTGATTGCGGTAATAAGTGATGCTGTGTATCCGCTGAAGCTGCTCACAGATGGTGAAGTAAGCTTTGTTTGTTGTCGACCTGTTTCAAATTCATAAGCTGCTACTTCTGTTTCCAACTCCTCCACCATCTAATGGTAAAAACAAATTAAATTACACACACCTGTACACTGTGTAAAAAAATTTTATTGGTCAGATCACTGTCATTCAAATTTTACTAGACTAAGATGTAAGTATTGTTGAAATAATTAAATTAGCTTACTTATTTATCTACTTGAAAAATTCCTGTAAATTATGGAAGAGCCATCGACTGTTATTTCATTCAAACTGCTGTACTTGAATTCATATGAGAACTAAGTCGAATGATTACCAATAATAATTATTATATGGCTGCAATAATACACACGCTCTGATTGGCTGCTGAGTGGGCATTATTTTCTTTTAGAAAATAGTCCTAAGAAAATATGTGCACTAATTGGTTAAAAATCATGTTTGTATAACTTGATGGAGACACAGAACTAGGCACAAGCTGTTGACGTAATGATGGCGTGACCAAAGAGAATTTACATTTTGATAATCAAAGTTAACAAGTTGTTTTCCTTTTTTTTCGTTGCGGTGTTTTCTAAAAGAAATAGAAAACGTACTCCATGATATTTATTATTGCATCATTTATAAAAGAAATTACACACCTTTTTTAAATCATCAAGACTTCGTAAACCACTTGATGAAGAATTTGGTTGCGGGTTGTGAGTAGTTTTAGCCTTAGTATTTGTTTTGCTGGGTCTTGGCTGCTGAGCTGGTAATGCAGTTCTTTTGAGAAAGCACAGTATGAATTCAGTACGACATCACATTGAATCATGTTCTTAACATTAATTTTTTATACCTGGATTGTAGCCTAACATTGGACGGAATACTGTTGTTTGTGGTTGATTCTCCCGTGGACACTAGAAAAGATAAATTAACTCAATAAATCTTAAGTCACTTACCACTAAGTAGTACTCACAATGAATTTGACAGTGCTAATCCAAGTAGTATGACACTTTTTGATGTTTTCTTATAATATCAACCTAGTATTCTCGGTTTTCATGTGACGTAATCATATTCCAAAATTAAAAAGTACCTTTCCTTTCTGAGGTTTTAGTTGCATCAGGTAAAAGACCCTATAGAAACTTGATGTTTCACAACGTTTTAGCTGGACAGGGTTTTCCCTTTAGTAATACAGCGCGTTTCAATTCCCAAGCTTTTGCATTGCGTGACATAAAAATGGTGGCCCAAGAAGGCTGTCGCGTAGGTCAAAAGATTTAGTTATCGCTTTAGTTTTTGCTAACTAAACAGTGCTTGCACGAGAAGAAGCATTTATTTCAATGTGTCGGATCTCTAGAGCCATAATGTTTCGTTTCAACAGCAAAACTCAGAGACAGATGTTTCTGTTACTTTACAGCCGCCATATTTGTGCCCCTCAGAAGGGCACAAACATGGCGTCTCCATACAAAGCTCTATAAATTTGGGTGACACACTTCTGCAAATAACGCACGAATGAAAATCAGCAAAGACCTAATTCTTGGCGAGGTTGTTAATAGATCACTCACCTATCGTATCTCAGATTCTTGACTTTATTCATTAAATGGTTACCATTTTTAGTTTTCATCACATGACTGGTGAAAACCGAGAATAACATTTACTGCTGTCCCAGTTAAACTAAAAAATTATTTATGATTTTCTCGCACCTGGTTTCACAAAGTTAGGCCCTCCGGCGATGACAGTATCTGCTGACTCCTGACTCAGAAAAGATGGCGGCTGACTAGCATGGTCAGTCACCAAAGGAAAGCTACTGTGCTGTGCCACGTGTTCAGAGCCATGCCCTCCAGGGATGAGTCTAGACTTCTCTTCATTGATTTTTATACCATCAGTTGAGGGAATGGTGGGTTGTCCACCAGCAGTGCTATCATGTGGGGGCACATTGTCTGCGCCATGTCCATTTAAATGAAGTGTATGGTTCTCAAGATATTTGTTCTGTTCTTCAGCCACATATTGTTGAAATCTTTGAAGGTCAAGCATGGGTTGGAAGGAAGAAGCTGTTTTTCTTTCATGACCAGAAGGTGGTGTTCCAGGAGAAAGCTCATCTGTATAATGAAATGCGCACCTATTGCCTATTGTAAGTTGTAGTAATTTACTTGGCAGTAAACTTGGATCATGTGTACTTAAATCTTTATGCCTGCACTCCCTCAACTCCCAGATATATAAATAACCACCGACAAATTGTTAGCCTGGCAAAATTCTGGGGATTATCTCGGCAGTATAGTGAGTGGGAGACTTCATTTAGTTAGTATGTTAACAGCCAGAATTACAAGTTGGTCACTAAGTTCAATTCACATGAAAGATTTCATCAGATTCATTTGTGAGCAGTGATTAGACACTAGAAATATTTTTTTTTATTAATATGCATACATCAGGTCTTGTGGTTGGTGCGCTCATCTCTGGATCAAGCAGTCCAGGTTCGTTGAACCCTGGCCAGGACATTGTGTTGTGTTCTTGGGCAAGACAATTTATTATCAAAGTGCCTCTCCACCAAGGTGTACAATTGGGGACCAGCGAACTTAATGCTGGGGTTAAATCAGCGATGGACTAGCATCCCATCCAGCAGGGGAGAGTAAAAATACTCCTAGTCACTTCATGTCATGGAAACTGGGATAAGCTCTGGCCTGAAAGGCCACTTGGGTTGAATACAGACTTACTTAAAAACACTACCTTGATTGTGATCATCTGGAAGTTCATTCAAAGCTGGTGTTCTCATGACAGAATCACTCAGTAGCGACAGATGAGTTGGGGTCTCTGGCATTTCAGCCACTGGAGCAGCTAGAAATCTAACCAAAGAAAGAAGATTTTTAAAATCATGTAAGCACAGGTTTCATTAAGGTCCAGGCACCAGGAAAATTGCTCAGCTGTGAGGATGATTTTACCTAAGTATCTGGTTTGACCATCTAGGGAATGATTTTCTTATAAAGAAGTTTAGTTTAAAATGTTTTATCCACTTGCCCTCCTGCTGAAAATGTTTATGAAACCCATACAGCTATACGGAACATATAACTATATAATTATGCCTCACTGAACCACACCTACAATCTTGGACAAAATAAATGAGAAATTAAGACCACCCCTCCCCTCATTTCAATGATGAAAAAAATGGTGCACTTTGGTTAGAGCACGAGTTCATCATTGATTCAGGGAGAGGGGTGGGTTTATTTCTCATTTTATTCTGTCCAAGATTGTAGCTAAATGCAGCACAATAGAAATTTCTTCACTTTTCCAGCGTAAGAGTTCCATACACATCAGCATTCTTGACGGTAATAGTCAAATTGTGTTTGACTTTATTTACCTGTTTTCTTTGCCATTCAAAGCATTACTTGGGGCAGCAGTGATATTTGGAAATCCCATGAACTTCTGTTAATAAAAAGATACTAAATTTAGGCAACCCTACAGGTGTACAACTGTGCAATACAGCCTGAGAAATCAATGATCTTGAACTAAAACGGGAAAATTATAGCAAAAAAAATAATAACTTACATCATGCTACATGTCAAACTGTGTCAAACAACACTTCTTAAGGTTTTTATTTACCTTTGGATCATCACCAAACAAATCTTTCACAACTGACATAGCTTTGTCTGACTCGGACAACACATCCTGAAACTTACAAATTAAAACAACTTTTTCAGGTAAAAATATTAATAGTCAAACATGTAATTTTTTCACTTGTACGTCCCAAACTCATTACAGTCTTTCCTGTAAAACCGTGAACACCAGAGAAAATTTCTGGGATTTTTATTGTTTTGCAACCAATCAGATGCGAGATGAAATTGCAAAAGATAACCACCAAACCGCAGCATTGATTAGTCAACTTGCTGACTGGTTGCTGGTACTTAAAGAAGATGTCTTCAGATTGATATAAATTACAGTAAGATTAATTTTTATATTCAGGGCAGAGGTACATGTACTGTAGTGTAATAATGGGTGGTATATTCACTTTCATAAGTATGTCTGATTTGAATAATTTAAGGAAATTTATTACTACTACAATGTATATGTAACTAAAAAAATAGTGGAACTTGCATCCAAGTCTGCATGGTTCAATGGTAAGGCATCAGGACATGAATCCAAAGGAAAACCAAAGGTCTGTGGTTCAAGGCTCCCAAGGTAAGCATTGAGATAAAAAGAATACAGGTTGGGATGTTAGGAGAGCAGGAAGGGAATAGTAGGTGAGGTAGGTAGAGTGGAGATGAAGAGAAGAAAGAGGATGAAAAGATCGAAAATATTTTTTAGTTTGCCACAAAAGCAAAAAAAAAATCAAATTGACATAGGTTGAAACAAATTTAACCTGAACTTCATTTTGACCTGTAACATATACAATGTTTATTGTTTTACCTTGTCTTGACCATACAAAACTTCCTGCACAATGGCCAATTTCCTCCTTTCGACTGTATCTGGGGTCTGAAGGGTGGAGTCTGATGAAGTCACATTTCAAAATAAATACAGTTATCTATAGTTTTTATCTTTGTGGAGGAGCAGTGGTGTCATAGTTAGTACACTTGTCTCCCAATCGAGCAGTCCTTGTTCAAGCACTGGCTGGGGACATTGCGCTGTGTTCTTGGGCAAGACACTTAGATAACTCTCACAGTACCTCTCTCCATCCAGGAGTATACATGTAAATGAGTACTGTCGAAATGTGGGAGAAATCTAGCAAATTGCGGGGGGAGTGACCTTCGATGGACTAGCATCCCATCCAGGGGGAGTAGAAATACTCCTATCTGCTCTGAGCTACAGAAACCAGGATAAACTCCAGCAGCTATGAGCCATTGTCATTGTCATTGTCAGCTCCAAGGATTCACAAAATTAGTTTTTATTTTATACTAAGATACTCAATACTGATTGCAAAACAATGGTTGTTTTTTTCCTGGAAGAATATTGCACAACATCTTTCTGGTACAGATTGACTAGAGCATATTCTAATGTAATAGAAAAGGTGACATTCTATTAGTGCAATGGGTCCAAAAAGGGATGAAAGGGAAGGGAAGGGCATTTCCCAGCCAAAATCTTTCACAAATCCCAGTTTCCAGCTTATATTTGCCCAAATTCCCATAACATTCCAGTTTTGTTTTGTTGTGATTCCCAGGACACCCAAATCTTAATTTCCTAATAACAAAAATATAGGAAAAATATAGGGCAAATCCCAATTCCCGTTTTATTTGTTCTGTTTCACACCCTTCTTGTGACTACTTAAATTTTAAAGTTAGTATACCAGTATATACCTATACAGTTAGTATACAGCTGTCATTACAGTTTCCTACATGGTATTTGTTTTCTCATTCAGCCGTCCAGCTGTGCATTATTTAAAAGGACTAAAAATACATTTTCCCATGGGCATTACACTAAAACCTGGTCCCAACTCTCAGCCAATTACTACATGCAAGTTCTATCTTTAGCTAACAAGCCACATTGTAATGAGAATATGGATACTCACCAAGACTTCTGTTCTTGACTTGACTGAGCAAGTGCTTTTTGCCTGCATTTTTGGACCTGTGAAGTTCATGTCTTTTGATCTTCAAGAGAAATATCATGCACAAAGTGAGAAGCAATTTTTTAAGCATAGTTACAAGTTGAACTTATGAACTGAGGTGCACTTGACAAGACTTTGGATGTGGGTGTGGTCAGGAGGGTCACCTTGTGGTTGGTGTTAGGGTTTGTGTTTTATGAAAGTATCTTGATTATTCAGGAGAAGAATTGAATTAATTGAACTAATTTTCCACCATGTTGAGTTTGTAATTTTGTAAGTCATTTATTTATTGTTGTAATTTTTAACTCCTTTATTTATTGTACAGTTGTAATTTTTACTGTGTTATTACCTGCTTCTATCTATAACTAAACTGCATAGTGAGCTATCTAGAAAACCTATTGGTTAACTTAGCTTGCTATACAATACAAACATTTATCTAAACCATATTAATAGTGCAAAAAATCAAATGTTAACATCAAGTTGAGCTTGAGCAACAAATATTATTAGTTTTTTTACTATTATTATTATTATTATTATTATTGTATCTATAAAAAAATTCCCGGTCTTGATTGGTTCTCTGTGTGCCTATTTGTCACGTAATCGGCACACGATTATGTGGGTGTCCAATCACAGGTGTCCAATTTGAACTTTTGGTAATTGTATACCTGTAATTGGATAGCCACGTGATTAAACATCAGTTACATACACTTTAATGGTTTTTTTGCAATGTTTTGCACAGTTTTCAACAATTTTGGAAAGCACTACAGATATTTTTGCTCAGAAGAATTTCTTGAAAGACATTTTTAATTCCAAAATTTGTTATAGATACGATTAACATATTAGTAGTTGGACCTGGTGTCGTACAATTCAGGGAGTAATCATGCTCGGCCTCACACTTTGCGCAATTACTCCCTGAATTGTACTTCACTCGGTCCAATTACTATTACTTATTGGTATTACTTATTATTATTATTATTATTATTATTATTATTATCGCTTTAAGGAACCAAACAATGTTTTTGAAATTCATATTTTATAATCAAAACATGTTTCTGATGAAACATCATCCATCGTCAGTTGTACAATGAGAAATAAAATGAAGTTGTGCAATACTATTATTATCAGCAGTAAAAACTATCTGTATGCCATACAGTTAAAAGGAACACAGGGCGCCAAGGCGTAGCCTGTGCTCCGGGTAGTGAAACTAGAATTAAAAGGTAGTATACAATTAAAAAGTAAGGTTAAAGTATGTATATATATATATATATACTATTACTATTATTATTATTATTATTATTAAGTCTGGTCAAACATTGTCGAAATCAAAAGGTCACATATTTGATATGATACATGAGGATATGTAGACATTTAAACTTAACATTTGCAAAGATTTAAGCTTAAGCTTAAAAAACAGCTGATAAAAAGGCGAAGACTATTGAAGCTTTACGGTGCTTCAGACATGTATCAGTCCTAATAAGTGCCTTTACTGTAGCGGCTGGTATAAATCACGTTTCACTGATTCCCAGGACTGATTACCTGTTCTTCTTTCGTGGCCTTGTGTACATTCAAGTCATTCACTGTACTCTGAAACAAAATATGGCAATCTCCATATGAGCTTAGCAAACTGACGTGTCAGAAAAGCGAGAAAAGTTTGTGGTCGTTCCATCAAATCGATCTGTAAACATTTCTGGATTTGCAGTCGTCCCTGTAAACGTTACAGTACTTACATCCCATTCCGGTTTCTTCTTCTTCCTTCTGGTTGATTTAGTCTGCTTTGAAGCTACGTATCTGACAGGGCGTCGAGGACGAATGTTGTGATCTCCGACAAGAAACCCTCCTCTGGTAGCCATATTGTAATTTTTTCATTTCCCGCCTTCCAGTGTTAAGTGCTAGTGCCCAGGCTCCCATAGCTGGGCATCGTCAGAAAAATGAGACTTGGGGGCCTGTACTGTTCACATGGAATTCGAAGTAGGGACCCCGGAAAGGTGAGGTACCTCACCTACCCATGGTAAAGAAATACTTGTTTTCACATGAGCGATGCAACCCCGGATACGCGGGTTGAGGTACTTGGTCGCTAAGCACGCACATAAACAAAGAGCTATCGTTTGTTCCCGATGAAGTTGCTTTAAGGTCCGGTTACACAGGCGATTTTTGTCGCGGCAACGCGATGCAATTTTTGTCGCAACAAAATTGCATCAAGTTTCAAACATGTTCGAAACCCCTGCGATATCGCAGCGACAAATCCCACTGAAAATCGCACCTGGTTTACACGTGCGATTTTGAGGTTGCATATTTAGCGCGACAAAAATTGCATCGAGTTGCTGCGACAAAAATCGCCTGTGTAAACGGGCCTTTAGTCGTTGTTAGCTCCTGAGGAAGGTTAGTCTAACCGAAATATTGGGCATTAAATTTAACATTTTCGCCAGCACTGTCAATTTCATCAGCGTTTTGGCGATTTTAGAGGTGAAATCGTCGAAAAAGCTCGCGACGCTCGAGTGATTTGATTACCCCGGTTAGGCGGGTTACCCCACTCCGCAGCTTGTGGAGAACTCACCCCACCGAAGCGGGTTATCCAGACATGCTGACGGGGTAACCCGCCTTGGTGGGGTACCCCGCCTTGGTGGGGTACCCCACCTAACATGTGAACGCGATCAAGAAAAAAAGAGAGATTGTATGGCTAGATTGGTTACATCAACATCAAACTTCTAATCGATAGATTTTCTTCCATTTTTTCGCTAAACGTAGAAAATCCGGGTAGAGAAAATGATCCATGAAGAAAAATAAATTGTAAAGTGACCGGTACAATATGAAGTACCGTACTTTGAACTTACTTACACCCCAAAACAAGTGAGTTCAAAGAACGGTATTTGATATAGTGAATGGGTCACTTTGCAATCACTATGTGCGTTTGCTCTTGGGCTGACGTTACATATCTTTGCTACACAGTGCTGACAGGAGCCCATGGTGATGAGTCCTAAGAAGGACGAAATAGCTGTCCACTGTTGCGATCCTGCTTTATCGGTTCTTGTCATGTTTGATGTCTCGAAACGTCTTTCGCGTAGCTAGAATCACCCTTGTAGTCTATTGTTTGTCTGATTGTTTTGGCTGACCAGATCTCTTGCAGACGCTACGTTGGCAGCGTTTATCGTGCGCGGTCCCTTGCAGTTTCTCGTTTCTCATAATTTACCCTAAAATGGCTGTAAGCCGTGATACCCATACTCAGGATAGTAAATTCTCACAGTTCTCAGTGAGACAAGAACTGAGTTTTAATTCAGTTAACTGTGAACTGTAAATCGTTTTTGTCATCCGTAAAAATTACGCTGCCACTTTCATCAATGACATCCTCCAAAACAACACTTCAGTTTAACTCCAGAGAACGGAACAAAACCATGTTATTGTCCAGTTCAAACCACCCGGTAAATTCAGTCGTGTTTTTTACTAAATCCTTTATTTTATTCATTTTTTTAATAATCTCATTTTTTTCCTTTTTCAAAGAGATACTCTGCTCAATCACTAGGAAGAAAGCTGCATATTAATTTTTCATGTTATAACCCTTTTTTCAGGAATTCAAGTAAATTTAGCTATGAAATAATATGTGGTTAGTGGATTTCTTAGAAAATTTCACTGAGAGGTATATACGAGTACCTCTTTTTTTACTGCTCCTCAGATATATTTTTCTTAAGCGGCAAAGAACTGATAAATAAATACTGAAATAAATAAATAAATAAATAACGTAGATAAATTAATAGATTTTCTAACTGTTTTTCCTTTGTCTTTTTTGAACCAATGAAGTTGTGCACTGGAGTGTTGGCTTCCAATGCGTCATCAGGGCGAGGTGTTAGCTAAATACGCTCTCGTTTGAATTAACATACTTCTGTCGGCGCAGATAGTATTTGGTTAGTTACGTTTTCCCGGTAGTGATTTTACAAATTCTGATAGTTCAGTCAAGCGAAGGAAGATCAGGAAGGCGCTCGATTTGCGGCAATTAAGCATCCTTGAGGTGAACGATTTTAGCAGGGATGGTAAAAATGGATGAAGGTAACCGATCCAACTCAGAGAACGAACTGGGGGCTGAGCGTCGGTCAACAGAACGATTGCCGACTTGTTCTCAACCTATGTTTCAGCCTCAGGTTAAAGCGGACAGTCTTTTTGAACAAAATAGCCAAAGATTACAGCCGAGTCACGATTCTGTCATGGCTGATTTTACCAACGATCAAGGTATTCTGGATGAGGAGCAACACCCGGACATTAAAAAGATTCGACTTTGTCGATTCGTCGGTAAAGCAGTCGATCAAAACAAAGTGGAGGTGTTTAGTTCAGCTTTACCAGATGAGAACGGGATGTGTCTTGCGCAATGTCATCAGTCCCGACAACTATGTTCTAACTATGCATGTGCAAACCCACAATTCGAAGCAAGCTCATTTGGTCCTTTGTCCCAGGTTTTCAGCCCTCAAGCAGACCGCATCTCAGGAGCTTGCCTAGGCCGCCGCAGGCACGCTACCTGCGAGGAACTGGACAACACAGCATGCTTGATTAGAAACCGAAGAATGTCCGAGAGCTTTAATTTGAGCAATATCTCTGATGAGTTGGAAATGTTAACGGGTAGCCGAAAAAGAAAGCGATCTTCCATCGAAGAACATTAAAGAAAAATACCGTTTTGAGGTTGAATATAAATATTAATAACTATTTTAATCAAAATAATTTTATAGTTTAATAATAATGTATGTTTTCATGAGAATTCATAGAAGTGATGGAACGCAGGCCCTGGCCGCGAAGTACTCTTGTGGATCAAAGAAATAAGTCTGACAGGTTATTGCTTGTACACATACATTGATTCTCCGATTGGCTGCAAAAAAAAACAAAAAACAAATAGCGGAAAAGATGTTTTATAGTTTCGGGCGTTTACAGTTGGTTCAAAGTAAGTAAATTATGTTTAAACACTCTTGAAGACAGTTTAAGCGCGGTTTTCAACAAGCAAAACATCGTACAGAAGGCACAAGAACAACATTGACGTCACGTGCTTTGATAGACCTTATTGTAACCACAAGAAAAGACCTTGTTAATCGGACGTATTCCCACTGGGCATTTCTGATCACAATTTAATATATGCAACACTACGCTTGATAAAGGAAAAGACCTTCAACGAAGTACATAAGAACGAGAGACTATAAAAAATTGGAATTAAGATACCAGATCGAAACCGCGCCTTTTCACATCTCGCAGGTTTTTGAAGACGAGGGCGATGTCTTATGGGCTTGGCAACACTTATTCAATAGTATTTGCTATGAACACGCCCCGCAGAAAGAAGCCAGAATTAGAAGCACATCTGCGCGCGCCGTGGATTACGAACGCCATGCGCTATAAAATGAACTGGAGGCAGCTATTCAAGGCGGCAGTTCCATCTAAATGCTCTAAACTGCGCATGTGTCAATAGTACAAGCAAGCTAGAAATAAGGTCAGGTCGGCTCTAAGACAAGCCAAAGTCACATACGTCTCCAAAATGTTCACAGAAGTTAAGAGAACTATGCGCGTATTGGAACTTCACTGGTCAATAAGGCGATAGATTCAACGGTGCACAAGAGCATCTGCCCTCTTAAAAAGAAGACGACGGTAGTCTGCGACACTGGCTGACGAGGAGAAAGCCAGTCTAAATGAATTCATATTTTGCCACAATTGGAAGAAAGCTGGCAGCTGCACTCCCGTGGGTCTGCAATCTATCGTACATACTACAAACACAAGCAGTGGACCTCAGCCCGCTTCTTGCAGATTTCCGAGCGCTCAGTACAGGAAAAAGTCAACGCCTTCCAAATCAAAAAGTCCACAGGCTTTGATAACATGTCCGCCTCATCTGTGCGGCATCGTGATGACACTTTTATTTTCATTTGAACGTTTTCAGATATGCAGAAGCTAGGGAGTTTAAGACGTCGATTAAAAAATTAATTTATATTTTACCTAAGTATCTCGGAATACTCTTAAGTCATTAACTTTGTTTATCACTGTCAAAGCTATTGCGAAACTGAATCTGGGACGCCCCAATAAATTTGAAATAGGATTCAGTTAAAAAAAGGGGTCGTAGTTCACGTTTATCAGACAACGCAGAATTTGGTCATTTCACGTTGTTGTTTTGCAGAGGATGGCGAAGAAATGTACAAAGATTTATAATGCACGTGCACAGCTATTGTTCTGCTCATTTAACCTTTTGTTTAGAGACGTTCCCGTTGCCGTCGTAGTTATCATAAACTCCCTATTGTAAATATATAATACGTTCTTATAAGTATAGTATGTTATTAGGTCTTTTTTTATTTTATACACAACACTGACCACAAGCTTTCAGCTTTGAGACTTATCGTGTTGAAATTATTATGTATTTCTCTGTTGTTCTATACTACACAGCCGGAGCCTTCTTGCGCATGGAGGGCAGTTGTTAAATACAAGAACACGAGAGGAGGTGGCGAGAGCGAAGTGTCTTGCCAAAAAAACACAAGACAATGAAGCACTTCAAGGGCTTCAATCCAGACTGGTCTAGGGGGTGAGCTTCTCAAATTTCTCACCTCCAACTTGCCATAAATAGATCCTCAACTTGTTAACGAGATTTGTTTTCGTTGGTGTTGTTAAGGCCTGGCTAAACTAGGAAACATTGTTGCGGAGGCAAATGTTTCTTAGTTTAGCCGCGGGGGAAACATATGTTGCGGAAGCAAATTTTGCTCCTCGGAAACAAAAAATGTTTTTGCCTCGAGTCAAAAACATTTTTGCTTCCCGGACACAAATATTGCGTCCGAAACATATGTTTCCCAGTTTAGCCACCATGAAAACAATGTTGATTAGTTTCCAGTGCTGCTCATTAAAAACGTTTCCCAGCAACAGCAAGCAAACAACAATGGCTGACGGGGAAGTTGAAATAGAAGAGAAGGGAAAAAAGGAAAGGAATTGGAAAGACGAGGAAAGAGAGTTACTCATTGCTTTGTATGACTATTGCGCAATGTAGCTCATGAAGACTGCATGAACAGGGCCAAAATATGGTATCGTAAGGTCAGAATTTAAGGGAGAGCAAGTCCTGTAACAAAAAAGAAGTCTCCCCAGACTTCTTCGAAAGTCGGTTTATTATAATGCGCATGAGTGACCCTTTGTTTTCCGAAACAATGTTTCCTCGTTTAGCCATCGGGGCAGCAAAACATTTTGTTTGTTTCCCGCTAATTTAGCCACTCCGGGAAACATAAGAAGAAACAATGTTTCCGCAACAATGTTTCCTAGTTTAACCAGGCCTTTATGTTTTAGTGGACTTTGGGAACAACACGACAGAAGCTAAGATTAATATGAGTTGAGACTTTTCAAAGCTTTATTACGCAGCTAAGCACACTTTGGTGAACATGAATACAGATATGTTATAACCTGATCATTTACTAGTATTCACAGGAAAGACGAGCACTACAAAACGCGAAAAACAAAACAACAATATGGTCTCTTCTTTAGTCGTGATGTCATGCCTCACTTAGAAATCCTGACACACTATTCTTTCGTTTCGATCACTGGAAGAAATAAGGAAAACAAAACATTAAAGGGAAGTTTAACAACAACAATAACAACATCAGGTTTCCTAGGACTTACTCCTAAGCATAAGCATAAGAATAAGAAAATGGAACAAGTTTCATTCCTGTGCTTATGCTTATGCTTAAGTAACCCCGTTTCACACATATTTTTCTTATGCTTATGTTTATGCTTATCTCAAAGTGTGAACCAGGCCTAAGTGAACTTGTTAGGAAGTTTAAGTAACTCTGACGCCGACGAATGAATTTCTGCTTTACCTACGAATACCGCGGTACTCTAAAGTCATTTAGTAATTTGTTTTCCTTTGTCAAAATCATCTCGAAACTGAATATGTTACACAGGGTAAAATTCGAAATCAACATTTTAAAAATTATCCGTCGTGAATCACGTTCTCCACACAACGCAGAATTTGGTCATTTCACTTTATCGTTTTGCAGAGGACGGCAAAGAAATGTACAAAGATTTATAACGCACGTGCACAGCTATTGTTCTGCTCATTAAACCATTTGTTTAGCGACGTTCCCGTTGCCATTGCCGTTGTGGTATTTTTAATTTCCCTTATATACGTGATCCGGGGTTTGAGGAGCGAGGAAAGGGGAAAGAAGAGGTGGAAAGCTTGCATGTGACGCTTTTGATCGCAATTCAATATTTCCGTCCTTTTTTAACACGGCTGTTGCCATATGTCTCTATGGCGACAAGATAAGGCGTAACTTTCAATTTTACCAGCACATATTGGAATTAGAAATTCTGAGAGCAGTTACTGTGTAGGAAATGAAACTATCAATTCTGTGAGGATCTATTATTTTTGCTATCAACTCAAGCTGTTTTTGTCACAGGGTTCACGTCAAATGCAGCCTAACATTGCTGTAGAAACAATTCTTTCTTTGTTTCGCCGGGTGAAAATATGTTTTGAAACGTTTCCAAAACATTTTCATTTCCAAACAAATTTTTCCCAAAATGTTTCTCAGACTTCAGCTTTTCATCCGGTGCGTGCTCTTAAACACGTGATGTATGTTTACGATACATTTTTGGTTTCTTCACAATTTTCAAACGATCATGACTGAATGAGAAGGCAAGAAGGCAATATTTTGGTCCTTGCTACAAGGGTTTCATTTAGGTTTTGAGCAGGAAGGCAACAGGTTTTAACACACAGGTAATTATTTTTGAACTGAACGTCTTTAAAGGAACACATTTTGTAAGGATTGTTAAGCTAGCAGGCAAATTTGTTCTCACAGCTGGTCAATTCCTGGTGCCTGGCTCTTAATCACTGCTTAATGAAAAACCAATATTGCTAACAATAGATGCACCAAATGAGCCGGACATCATTTTTACCCACCCTGGGTGCCAGAGGTTTTCTTGCGCGGTTTCCGGTGTCGGTTAACCTCTGGTACCCAGGGTAATTTATACCTTGCTCAGCCAGTAAGCAGCATCTTCAGTTGAAACTTACCCGCAGACACAAATTATTGAGTTAATTCTTACCTCCTGGTATGTTGACGTTGTTTGACACCAACACATCAGCCTGTATAGCTGTCATGCTCACATACATAGTGTCTGGGTGAGACTAGTGGAAAGAAAACAAAGGTTCGGTACGGAAATATCGCTACTTATGTCTTTTGACGGTAAATTGACAGTCATAACAACAGAAGTTCAGTAAAAGGAACTAACCATGAACTCTTCATAAAAGGTGTCACCCAGGGCCTCGCGTACACGATCGTTAACAAGAGGAAACGACCGAACAAAGTACTACAGAAAAATAAAAAAAACCAGCAATTTATTCCTAATGGTGAGAAGTAAAATTGTCCGAGTAAGAAAATCATAATAAATAGTTATCTAGCGGACTATTATCACTTGAGCGAAATAACAATTTTTTGGCATCTGTTCTGGTTTTGCATATATCACGCTTTGGTTTTAGTTTTACGACACTCGATTGAAAACTACTGCTCTTTTACAGTGTCGATTAAAAATTAAACTTTTTCAAGGGTTGGCGTGGTTTTAAGTCCGTATTTACTTAGGTTGCAATGCGTTTGCTAACTCCGTATCTAAACTCGAATTGGCTAAAAAAAAACGTCAAATGTGTTCTAACAAATTCAAGGCAAACGTGCAGCTCCTTGAACCAATCACAACTTGGCTTGCTCGTGTTTTCCCGCGCTTGAAACCGTTAGTATTTTTCGCGAAAAGTGGAAAATAAGTGGAACGCATGGCCTGCCTGGGCTCAGTATAACACATACCTCCAAAGCGATGCCTGCTTGTCTTTGACTGTCAGCATGTTGAGTGTTCCCCATGGCAAAAAGAAGTCCGTGAACAGTGCGAAGCTGCAGAAAATAAACGAGAATGGCGTAACAGATCGTTTTCATTATAGATGTAACAGAGAATTAACTCTGAAGTGTTAATTTTAGTGCTAGTTCAACCCATGAATAACCCACTGGGCGTTAGCCCTAGTAAAGGGAATCAGGGAACGCGGCACAACATTCATATGTACCCTTACGTTTTCATTATAAGCTGCTAAGTTGTGTAATTTGATTTACTTCTAATGTTAGAGAAACCAAGATCGATGTTCTAAGCTTGAAACAACGTATTTTAAATACGCATATTTTCTAACTTATTTTGGGTGAAAAAAGAAGAAATCACAGAAAGAAAAAAAGTCGGCGGGGTAAGCAAAACAAATGTATTAAAAGATAGGAAAAATTGAAAATTGTAATACTGACGCTGCTATTTAGAGAGTCATTTTCATTTTTAGTCATGTACCCTGAAGAAGGCAGCATCGTCGAAACGTCGGTGCGTTAAGACTCTCTAAATAACAGCGTCAGTATTACAATTTTCAATTTCACAGTAAGCATAACAAAACCGCCCCCCTTAACTCAGGGTCTGGACCCCCACTGGAATGTGCTATTTACATTGGAAACATTAGAAAATGCGCAGACTGTTTTTGGTTTTGTTAATATTAAAAATATTACATTGTACCTGGACAAGACTTTCTGCTGTTTTGGCCGATTCTTTAGCAAGAATTCTACAGAAGAAGAGATAAATGCAAAATTAGAATACAAATCTCGCACCATTGTACACCATTTGACAGATCCAACCGGCCGTTCTGGACTCCTAAATGTCTTTGTAACGCAAAAGGTAACAGGACTGATCGATGCAGAATACTTCAAGAGAATCTCTTAGTGCAGCGTGTCCTATGACAAAATCAACTCATGCTCAGCTGATTAGGAGCTACATCACGGATTTCGCATCTTGAAAAGTTCAGCCTAAAATTGTCACATTCATCGTTTGCAATCCGTGTCAATCTTCTCCATCCTTAACCATCCTTGTTTCTTTATGGTTTATTATTATCTCTTTAATGTTTTCCCGTTTTAGTAAACTTTTATTTTCAGGTTTTCTTCAATTTCAAGGTAGTTTTGAGCGTGGCCAAAATAACTCAGAATACCATGATTGAGTTCCATCAAGTATCTATCTTACCCAATCATCTTAGCAGCAGCTGCTTGTTGTACAAATATGGTGAGAGGAGCTTGGAGCTGCGGGGCATCAGGATCTGCAATTAACAAAATCATGTACATGCCATTCATCATTACAATCAGAACGAGTCAGAAATTATGACCTAAATAGTTGAAATGACCAATGAAACCTAACTTGATTTTCTTGATTACAAGGGGCAAAATCTTTCATGCCGAAGGCTGGAGTAAAAGGAAGAAGGGGGGGGGGGGGGGTCAAAGAGATTGCAAAGAGCTTAAAATGAACAAGGTGTGGGATTGCTGTTCTGATAGTGGTCCAGATATACCGTTAGCAATAAATAACTTATTGATTTACTGCAAGGTTACATGAAAATTTGGCAGTCGTTCAGCGTTGCATCACCTCAAACTGTTGACTTTAATGGGTGTAGAATGTCTTGAGTGTTTGATACCCATGTGAGTAATGTAACCTCCTTGGCTGTTTAATTGACCTCAACTATCCCCTCCTCCACCCAGCCCCTATAAATAGCCCTGAGTAACATAGCTCACTAAACCTGACAGCATTGCCTCTAGAATGTTTGATACCCCTCTGGATAACCCGCCTACCTCCCCCCTCCCCCACCCAGCCCCTGGGATAACCCCTGAGTAACACTGCTAACAAACCTGACAGCATTGCTTCTGAGCTGTCCCTGATTTCTTCCTTGGTTGGTTTTAACAATCCCACCATACCCCGCAGCAGTGAGTGCTGGACATCATACTTCATAAGATCTTTAATCAGCTCACAGGCCTCATACTGCACCTCCAGGTGAAGTGATCTCAGTAGCATTAGGACTGGTTCTACTATGGTTGGGTTGGCTGCACCGACTATTGGCTGTTACAAGAAAACCCATCCAAAAATCAACAACTGCATGTAAAATATGCATCAATTATTCCATTGAACTTCTTGTAAATGCTACTCATATTTATTTAATACTGAAAGATTTGCTGTTCAGAGAGGGGGCAGGGATTCAATAATTGTGCTCTTGGATAAGGGACTTTCTTTTACCTTTTTTCATTCCTAGAGGGGGTGGTGGTAGGTGGGGGGGAGTGAGGGGGCAGAGAAATTGAATATGAAAGGGATGGGATGTTCATTATCTTGCTTAGGGGTTTAAATTTTGGATTTTAGTTTCACTTAGGGTGTTCTAGGGAAAACGTCATTATATGTAGCCCATAAGTAGCTGTGAAGGTCTCATTTAGGGTTTTACATGGAGAGATATAAAAACAATATATTTAAAACATTTTAATTACAGTGTCTTTTAGGGGTCAAAAAGTCTCCAGCCAAGCCATCATTGGTCTCCTTTAGGGGTTTAATTCAAAATTTCCAATAAGCATCCCCACCCTTTCATATGTGAGTTGGGCCCCCCCCCCCCTCCTAAAGTTTTCAAGTTTGCAGACAGGTATCTGGTGTGACCACACCCACCTGTACTATTCTAAGAGTCTGAGCAGCCATCTGTTGAGCCTTTGGAGACACACACTTTAACAGAGCAATCAATGCCTTGTAGACTTGACCCTCATACTTTGGATTTCCCTGAAAACACATATAAATTATATTGTGATCATTACTATGGTTGGAACACCTGAAAGGAGAAATCCTCCAGACTAGTTGCTGTCCCTGACTGAGATGGGTCCCTTAAAACACAAGACGACAAGCTGCAGGAAGTACAGTAGTAGCACAAACAGTTAACATGGAGGGAAAATTATTATTCTGGGAGACATTAGTCCCAACTGGGGGAAATATCTCTACAAAACTGTAGTCCCTTTCTGGGATAAATGCAAGATAGACTTCTTATTTGCATGTGTATGATGCTAAGAGATAATCATTTGTGAGCATCTCTGAGATCTAATCTGCAGTTGTACTCACATTTGAAAGCTGTTGTAGTAAATTTCTTGCACAGTCTTGTGTCTCCTCGGAATTAGACTTTGCCAGGCATTCTGCAACAGCCCTGATACCTAACCAAAAAAATGGTTTCATTTAAATTCCATACACACTCAATAATGGTTCTCCATTCACACAGTAAAAGAAATCTAATCGATTCAGTGATTTCAACCATCCCCACCTCTTCTACCTACCCCATCCACGGCCCTCTTGGGGTACCTCCCCTTAGAGGCACTGGAAAAGATACTAGGACTAGTACTTGATTGTAAAATTAATGTAATAATTAACAAGAATGCCAGCCAGGGGGAGTAATCTATATTTAGCAGACTCTTTAGTTTCTTCATGCAAAAGAAACAGATTGGAGCTTAATACCCTGCAATCGGGCATCTTTTGTACGGCAAGGTATGATCACAGGTTAGCTGAAGTTAAGTTCCCCCTCTGGCTCCTCCCCCACCACTACCACTACCTCCCTGACCACCGAGTCAACTGACTGTTGCAATCCTTGAGGATTGGAGTATGGATTTACTTGTTGTTACCAAAGCTTTCGCAAATGAGTTCTTTGTATCTTCTTCCAGAGTTTGCCACACACATCAGTAGCTTCAATGCTTGGGCTTTGTCCTCCTAAAAAATCACAAAAAGTAAGAACAGTGGCTGTCCAACTTTGAAAATCAATGTTAAATCAGTCTGCAATTAATCTTCTTTTGACTTGACTTAATAAACTAATTGGTATTTTGAAGATACTTTTGAATATCAACTAATGTTTTTTAATCAGAGATTTGGTAAATGGTGAGAGAATATTTTTGTATAAAGCATTAACCAATTACATTCAAGGCGCAAATTAATGCGATACCTCTTTTGCTTGCTTAAGACCAAGAATTTCTAAGACAGTGAGAACACCACCAACTTCTAAAAATTCTGCTAGAAATTTATGCCTGAAAAACATGTAGAATAAAAGGAAAAGCATCAGTCATTCTGCATAAGTTGAAAATCAAAATAAGTTGAACAGACTGGATCACAGAAAGGGGCTAGGAAAGAGGTTCAAAAGATCAAGGCAGCTGTGGATTCAGACTGATTCGTATATTTTGATACCCTGGTCCCGGAGGTTTTTCCTGATTTTTCATCACATGAGTGAGCTGCGAGAGAGCCGCGAAGCAGTGAACACGAGTTGCGAAGTGGCGAGAATGAAAAAACCTCTGGTTACCCTGGACTTGAATCTCACTTTCATGCAGACGCCATGGTCGGGATCTGACCCTCGAGCTCGGATTGGTTGATATTTTTACAAACACGCAATACAATTGGTCTGTTTGATTGGCAATACTGAGGGGACGGTGGGGATATTTCTTACTGCACTTCTTGTGTGTAAACTTTTGCCTATATCAATCTCTACCAGGGAAAGAATTTGTTTGCAAGGAACTGCAGTTCTCAGTTGATATAAACATTCAAGATTTGTCTGTGTTCTACATTGATTTTGTTTCTGACAATGCCTTCGAAGGAATATTATCACAGCCTTGCTCACAGTCATAAATCACAAAGATGTGTTTGCCATCCTGCCAACCGGACATAGAAAGTCAATTTATTACAATTCAGTTGATCCCTGATGTCGGCAATTGCAAATACCTGTACCTGACAGGCTGTTTATACCCTCACCGTGTCATATTGGTTGTGTACTTGAAGTTTCTGGTGGTCGACTCTCATATTCACGAACTGCAAAACCGTGGCATTTCAACAAAGACGTCGGCAAGCGCCATCTGCTCAAAGAAGCTTATGCCTTTCTGTTCGGAAGTCCCGAGGCCTTCTTACAAAATGAAAAGTGGAGATACTGGCTACGTAATATGTTTAACAGCAGAACCTTCGCAACTGTTGCGGATGAAAACATTTTCGCAAACACGCACATTGACACTATGCATTGACCCCAGGCCAAGTAGGTCAAAAGATACCACTCTTCACCACTGGTACCCAGAGTGGAGACATTAGTGGCTGATAAGCACATGATTGCTAAGCTTCCATTGGTCCCTTTTTGAATTATCAAATTGATGCGTTTGACAGCTGGCGTCTGCATGAAAGTGAGATTCAAGTCCAAGGTAACCAGAGGTTTTATCGTTCTCGCCACTTTGCGGCTCTCGCAGCTCACTCATGCGATGAAAAATCAAGAAAAACCTCAGGGACCAGGGTAACATTTTGCTATTTTTGGTTCATAAGTTCCTTGGTTGTGATCATGATTAGAGTTGACAGCAGCCAAATAAATGCAGTCATTATAAATATTTTGAAATTCAGGGTTTGCACTAAATTGAAAGGCACATGCAGGTACTTACCCACTTGAAGATCCAACAAAAATGGTGATAGCCTGAAGCTGGAGTTGAACACATGTTCCAAGCATGTATCTTTATCACGCAATAAACACCAGTCAAGAAATAAACTGCAGATCTATTGCTAGAACCCCATTCTAATCTTTTTAATAATCTCAATTTTTGTTGGCCAATGGAAGATAATTTTGCTGATTCCCTGACCCAACACCATTATCATCATTATCCCAACGGGGACTCCTGTATGAAAACGTCAGAATGCTCTTTGGTAAAAACTGAATTAAACCTCAAAAGGAGACCAGTGTAGTCATGGCTTGATCTTAAATTAGCCCCTAATAGATTCCAATAAAAAGGAAATTTCTTTAAGTGCACCCTTGTAGATACTTCAAGTGCTAAATATTGCCCATCTGGCAGAATGGCTATTGTTCTCGTGACATTTATACTTGCAGTTCAAGAAATTCTAGATCTGTTATATTTCGCATTATAATTTATGATCAATCAAACAGAACTTAATTCATTGGTTGCTAAGAACAGATGCTATACTCCACAGGGAATATCACACAGCATGTGATGCCAAAGTAGGTTGGCCGATGCGTACCAAATGCGTTCCTTGGTTTTGCTAGGAAATCGCTATAAAAATTGGATGAATATTGGAATGAATCGCTATGAAAATCGGATTGCGCGTACGCTTGAGGTTCTTTCAAGCTATAAAATGATAGCGTGCTCGGTCGACTACATGTACATTGCAAAAAGATGCGTCCTTCTTTTAATGCACTCGCCTGATTTTCTTTCGAAATAAAAACATAGCTTGTCCTTTTTGGATTACGCTCAGGTTGTTTCATTTTAATTTTGAGAAAGGAAGAGAAAGCGTTAACTTGCTCATGTATGTGCTATTTACTGATATGCCTAAACCTCTTCTTTGTCCCTCTGAAGCATCTCCCTCTATGTTGTAGATTTTCCATACCAGCTTAGGTCAGTCGCTCGTTCAAGTTTGTGGCTTGTTCTTCGACTGTTTTGTTCAATTGTTTTTCCTTATCGCTCATTTCAGGGAAGATGTTGCATGGTGATTAACAAATTGTTTGAGGATAAATGGACAGTTTCATCCATGTTTCCTCTTTTTTCCTCTGCTTCCTTTTTCCATTATCCTCGGCTTTTATCTTTTTACGAAAGTTCTAGTTTTCATGTTCAGCAAATTACTGACACGATCGTAGACAGACTACTTGAGCTAACTTGTGTCTACAGATTTCCTTCTTTTTCAGCTCGCATTTGGAAGTCAATAGCATTTATTTACAGCTGACTGCATTTTATTTCCTTCTTTTTTTTCTCATAGCAACTATTGTCTGGAAAGACAATGGCTGAATCCCAAGAGTCCCCAGAACACGCACGAATTTTGAACGTCAGAAGAAAAAACGGAAAAGTCTGGAACTTCTTTTGCTAGAACTTCGAAGAAAAATCGATAAATGTGAAGAAGAAAATGTGTATCTTCAATAATCCGATCTATTATTGGAAGATTGTTGCGTGCTTTGGGAGAAAATGAACTTTTAAATTTAATGACAGTCGTTTCCCATACTGGAAACACCGAAATGAGCACAATTTTCTAAGTTAAAAGTCTGGAACTTAATTTTGTTCTTTTCAGTTAGTTTTTTGATAGAATTAAAAATCAACATGGGAACTACAAAAATCCACCCTATTATGTTAGAAAACCTCGCGCAAGTTACGGCGAATTCGTGATTTAAGTCGGTGGCCTTGGCCAAATTCGTCTATTTTCTCTCTTATTGTGCCGATTTCATTGAGCGTTCACGCTTGAATGGCCCGCCGTAACAGCTCATTGATATTTGCATATGTCACCCCATTCTGCCTGATGCATTTTGTCCTGAATACCCTGATATACCAAATCCGTGATTCACACCTGTTAGTGAGACCAAGAACATTCTAAAGCTTTGAATATGGAAGTCGTATCGCCCCTGGGCCGACCGGTCTGGGCCATTACAGTGTAAGTTAGATAAAGTTCTCCCTGGGAGTATATTGAAACTGAATTAATGTCCACTTATTACTAGATTGTGAGTAGACCAGACTCTCTTCCAGGGAATGGACGAAAACTTCGCTCGCCTTTTCTAACAGGAACTGTCGGAAGATATATATGAAAAGGATACGTGAGGCGTAACCAGGCAGTAAGGCGGGTGAGAAACAAGCTTGCTGCATGTGCAAACTCAAGTTCCAATTCTGGTCCAGTTTTCCCATGGTTTGACGTGATAAAATCCTGCAGAATCTTTGATCGAACATTCTTTGATCCATGGTCCCATTGTTGCAATAATTTAGTCACAGCTGCCTGGTCAGTCTTCATTCTTAAAACCAATTTAATCGTGATCAATAAACGTCTAGCTCGCCATTCTACTTCTACAGTTCTAGAAGCTATGAAATAATTATACAGTTACAGTTCAAATCGTATATACACATAGTTGACAAGACTTTAACAAAATTCAAGCCCATATAAATAAATTCTAAGAATAAGTCGCTTTAGCCTCATACCTTTTAAAATGGTTCAAAAAAAAAGTAAATTACGGTTAATTTCTGTGTCCGCCATAACAACCCTTGTCCTCCATATTTGTTGACAATGACAACTGTTTTGCCATACCGATGACCAACATGACTTACGGCTCAAATGGTAGTCCCAGTTCCCGCGCCCTTGGGTTTTGGCTTTCCCAAAGGCAGAAATTGCATTGTTTGGCAACAGTGCTCATAACGTCAAGACGTTCTTTTCACTTTAATGTGTATTAAATATTATGACATTTAAAAACTTGCCATGTCAAGTCCGACAATACCCCAGTTTTAAAATCAGTGAAAGATTAATATAGTTCCCAAATTTGTGATTAAAAAAATTAAATGAATCGATAGACAATGGCCGGCTTTGAAATAATTTTAGTTTTTTAGACAAACATAATACTGCAAAGGACCGCAAACGAAAATGCTGCCTGTATACGTAGGATCTGTAAAAGATCTGATCAGCCAAAAATAGAAAGTCTTTCTATTTTTGGCTGATCAGATCTATTACAGATCCAACGAAAATGCTGCCTGTATACGTAGGATCTGTAAAAGATCTGATCAGCCAAAAATAGAAAGACTTTCTATTTTTGGCTGATC
>CM042757.1:23118675-23135604 GCA_022496165.2 Catalaphyllia jardinei | reverse complement strand
CTTAAATTTACACTTCAGAGTTAATTCTCTGTTACATCATTTGTGTTTTAAATAGCCTGCGAAAACAGCCGTCCTTCTTCACTCCCAGCCCAAGTGGCGTTTCGCGTGAAGGATGTCTGCGATTCACCGCCGAAAATTCCATACTGATGACGAAAATTTGTCCCGCATCTGGTCATGAGCGCTGATTGGTTCGATCGGTAATTATCAATCAATCAATCAATCAATAAACTTTATTTAAATGTCG
The DNA here is from genome assembly GCA_022496165.2 of Catalaphyllia jardinei. Classification (NCBI taxonomy): domain Eukaryota; kingdom Metazoa; phylum Cnidaria; class Anthozoa; order Scleractinia; family Caryophylliidae; genus Catalaphyllia; species Catalaphyllia jardinei. Next base: position 23,135,360 of record CM042757.1, on the reverse strand, counting down.
AAAGACCGCCTAGCCAGGGAGAAATCTCCCTTACTAATATGGGGACATTCTAAAAATTAAATTAGAATAAATAAATAATTACTAGTAATAATAATAATAAAAAAACTATGTACGATAAGATGTAAAAACTATTTACAATAAATTACAATTTAAGCCTAAAAAGCCATAAAATAATAAAATTTCTTTTTCTTTAAAATTATTACTATATTTTAAGAAGAGCACAGGCCGCAACCTCTGCACCCATCGTCAATTAATTCACTTAAGTTAAGATCTCCGTAAATTTCGTAAATTTGCGGGACAGTGAAAATACTCACCAAATTAAATCTGGCGTCTTGTTATTGTAGCGGTGGTTTTAAACTTGCCACAAGTCGACTGCGGAAACGGGCTTTGAGAAAGTCTACGGTGGTTTGTGTAAATTGGAGTTGACAACCCTACATGACTTTGACGGTTTGTGACATCGGTACATTTGCCGTTCTCTGTTCGGTTACTCGACCTCTTTGTCGATCGCTTCACTCGTGTTTATGAAGGGCACTTCATGCTGTGTTATAAGGAGGAATTTTAAGAGTTGAGCCGTTAGACCGTGCCATGGCAAATTTTAGAGGTCATAAGTCTACATGATTTCTGCTGTTATCTGAGTGTCACTTCGTGGATTTTGACACGTCCGAAAACAGTGATTAGCAGTGAACTGATATCATATTTTCCCTCGTACCTTTTTCTTCAGAGACGCTGTAGCTTTACATTGAGAAAGCTATACACCAGCTTGTCTGGTGAAATTCTAATTTTTCTTTCAGCTACCTGATCAAGCTTATGTTTTTCAAGCTTGATGTAACAACATGATTCAAATGCAACTGTTGACTTGCAAGTCTGTTGAACGCGTCTTTGTTCGGCTTAGTCAAGACCATGGTTTCGATCTTCCATGTGGATCTCATCAGTTACTGGTATTTCTAAAATACTCTGTACGTCTGAAGTTGCTAGCGTAACTCGTAAATTTGTGAGAATGTAAGACATACTTGCGGCTTGGCACAAACCTTTCGTGACTGCAAAGGATTATTTATTCAAAATTACAAAGTTCAAGCTTAGGTCATCAGTATGGAATTTTCGGCGGTGAATCGCAGACGTCCTTCACGCGAAACGCCACTTGGGCCGGGAGCGAAGAATGACGGCTTTTTTCGCAGGCTACATTTTAAACCATTTCCATTATTGAAATTCAATAATGGAAACGGTTTAACCAACGCATCAGCCGATGTGTGGGCCAATGGGTCGGTAGGATCGGAGTGTGTTTTGTGAACTGTAAAAAGACTAACCCGAGTGAAAAAGATACCGGTAATGCTGAAAAGTAAATTACTTACGTAGTGAAAGTTCTTCGTCAAAGTTGTTTCAGTTTAGTTTGGAAAAGGTATGTTTAGCATTGTAATAATTCTGTAAGGCCCTAATGAGTCACCGACATGCCACCGATGCACCACTGACACAACACCAATAAGGTTAAAAAGTGGCCGATGTGTCGGCCGCCAGTTGGCCAACGGTCGGTCAACTGTTGAATGACAGTCGGCAGACAGTCGACCAACGCGTCAGCCGATGTGTGGGCTGATGCGCCGGTAGGATCGGATTCTTTTACCTTTACTGTGTTTTTTGGGCTAACCTGCTTATTATTCAGGCTAACGGGGACGCTATTCAGCCTACCCAAAGTGCAGAATTTCAATCTGATTAGCAAGAATAACAACCCATTTAGCCTGTGTATGGTTAGTACTTGATATTGGAAATAATACTGCATTTTACCTCTGGTGTCTAGTATGTAGATCATAGTCTGTCTGTAGTCTGCAGTCTGTGTTCTACACTGACATTGACATTTTATTATATACACGAAACAGGATCAGTAATAACTAAAACAATTTGATCAACATAGTTAATTTCTCAAGATTTTGAAATTCATTATCACTGCTAGTTTTAGTGCCTTGAAACATGGGAAAAACCAATAATAGATAATACAGGGACATACACTGTATGAACAACGATCAATGGTAGATACTACAAACTGTTCATGAGTCCTTCAACTTATTAGCCATCACCAACCCCCTCCCAAGCTCCCTCTATGTGTGGACATTGAATTATAAGGGAGTACATGGGATTTCTACAAGATATCTATGGAGGTAGTTAAAGGTGAAAATTCTAAATAAAAATAGCCTTCCTTATTCCATATGTATTTTGTTTGCTCCTGGTGTCATTATTTTACCGATTTAATTAGGTTAAATATATTTATTTCACTTAGTTAACAACAAGGAACATTAGTTGGCATGGCGTATTGGCATGGCATTAGCGTTTTTTTATCAGCATTTTTGGTGGCACGTTGTGGCGTTTGTTTGTTACATGTAGGTTTTGCATTACTGTATAGGCCTAAGGCAGAGCAGTTTCTGGTGCTTGTCGGGTCAGCAATCTGTTGCTGCAATTAATGCGTACACCTTTACATGTGGTCATAGTATTACTGTGTGTAGTGGTTGAGACGTCTTCAGTTCTTGGAGTTTCATTCATTATTATTACTATTGTTGCCTATATTATTATTTGCTGTTATTGTCTCCACTGAGCTCCTGGCTCTGTGTGACGGGTGTCTGGATTGGGGCTAGGTTGGCAGGCAGGGCTCATGGCTAGGTTGCGGGTAGGACAGGCTTTTGGGGCGTTCTTGCTACTTGGGTTTGGGGTCGTAACTCCAGCCTCTGGGGTCCTGCTCACCCAACCTCCATGTGTGACTCAGGCATTAAACTTGATTTAAGCAACTTTTTTAAATCCTGGTTTCAAAAAAGTCGCTTAAATCACGTTAAATTGGGAAAATAAGGACACCAGGACGAAACAACACATGTATGGAATAAGGTAAGCCATTTCTATTAAGAATTTTCACTTTTAACTACCTTTATGGATATCTTGTAGAAAATCCCATAAAAACCCTTATAATTTGATGCCATAATTCTTATTCCAGTTAATAGACCCTCAGATAAAAGGCCATCGGTTCATAAGCCCTTCTTAAAGACTCTATTGATTTCTATATTTGACGAGAAGAAAACAAGTGAAGGTGAATTGTAAACACAGACCATAGACCACAAATCTTGAAAACAGACTTCAAAAACACAGATAATTTTCTGTTAAACAGGCATGGTGACCTACAATTTTTTCATATATTCAATGAGAACAGTGTCCTCGATAACTGAGAAAAACATTAGCAGAAATCTATGGCTACTTCTTTGGCAAATGAAATACATTCTTCAGGAGGAGACATAACGGGCCCAACTGCACATGTCCAAATTATGTTTTCTTTAACCCATTGACTCCTGGAGCTTTTTGCCAAAATGTGTTTTTTGGACATTTTGGTGATTTTGAGGCTGGATATCAGCCAAAATAGCTTTTATCTGTTCGAAAATGCATTTGCAACACAACAGCTAGCCTTTCTTGCCACTAGAATCACGTTTTATGACATTTTTGCTTGGGCGTGCGCAGAAATCAAAATTTTGAGACAAGGTGACCTACGTCTTTATGCTTTTTGATTTTTGCAATATTTCCCTCTTTTCTTTTTGCTGCAGTGATTGACCTTCTTCTGGGCTTGCTTGTGGTTAAAAATCTTCTAAGAAAGCATCATCGAGGCAGCCAAGTTTTACCATGGAGCAGCCAGGTGTAGTGGCAGGAAGTTTTGCTCTGAAAGTTTCAATTATCTTCTTGAGCATTTTTGTGCATATCTCACGCCATTACGCCAATCACTCTGTAAGGCTTTTGTCATTTACATTTAGCAGCTATTGGCAAAACTATCCAGCTACAACTACTATCGTTAAGATCGCAGTTGCCAGAATGTACAAATAAATAAATAATCCAACTTGTTTTGTGCTCGATTTTCTGCAAATGAAAACTACACTTTTATAGACGAGTCTATTAAAGAGCATTTGATTTAAATGCATCTAAATTATCAATATTTGTGAAACTCAGAGGTATATTGTTCCATAAAGCTATTGTCCTCGGGTAAAAAGAATATTTATAAATATCATTATTCACTTTCACTTGTTTGACATCAGGTGGAAGTGATATGCCAACATGGCCCATGTAGATTTTATAAAACATGGTGCCTTGTGAAAGAAGTCTTCGGTGATGGAGCGAGTCCCATCCAAGACTTTGTATCATTGGTGTAACGTGGCTGTAACGCGAGTAGTCGTTAAAGACATATCGAGCGGCTCTTCGTTGGACAGATTCAATTTTAATTTGTTTATGTTCTGTTGCCTGAATGGATTGCCATCTTGGAAATTTGGGGCAAGCTCATTGCAACTAATCATAATCATAAACTTGATCCGGTTGGTTCCCATGATAGTTTTCGGCTCTTTAAATCTTCTTTTTCCAGTTGATTTCATATAACAACGAAGCTTCTCAGACAACGTTTTCAAGTTCTTCGAGGCCTGTGTTTTGTTTTCGAGGTCTGCGGTCTCGTTTTCATGCTCTGTGTTTCCCAGACACCTAAGAGGTGATGTATTCTATAACTTAACTAGACATGAACAAGGAATTCTTAGACTTTCTTACCTTTGTAAAGATAAACCAGCAACGAGGTCATCAGTCACCAAGCATTCTGGCCGCCATTACGGTGAATAGCGGAGTTTGGTATTCCCGGCCGCACTGGGGCGAGTTGCGTAAAACCCATCAAAGCGAGGCTAATGCGGAGAAATGTTTAAAAATAGCCAAAAATTGGCAAAGGTTAGATGCTTTCGAATCCTTCAGGACAACGCAAATAAGAATTTCGCTGCGAGAATGCCAGAACGAGAGCGGCGCGTATGCGATGGATACCAGCCTGTCGTCTGCGTTCCTTTGGGGTGATCCCGATCCAGACCAGTGATCCAAGATCTGTCTGGATCATGGTGCATCAAAGGAACCGATGAATCCACTCTGGTTATGGATTCACCGGTTCCTTTGATGCACCATGATCTACACAGGTCTTGGATCAATGATCCAGATCCGGGTCACCCCAAAGGAACGCACACTAATTTTAATGATTAATTTCGAAGGAGGTCTTGGCCCGACTAAGTAGACTTTTGAATTGCCCCCCTCATCCCCCCTTTCTTTTTCTACTTTTCTTTTCTTATTGCTGTAGTGATTGACCTTCTACTGGGCTTGCTTGCGGTCAAAAGTGATGACGTCAGAATTGGAAGATAGGCAGGTAACATAGGTAACACAGGAGTCAATGGGTTAACTCAGTTAAAAGCTCACTGGTCAGTAACACACCTAGCGGTCAAATACAAAAAGCGTAACGATAATACGATTTCCGGGGGGACTCCCATATGACAAGGGAGGGCTGCTCGTCGGAAATTTGTCCCTAAGAGGTACAAGGATCCTGTTTTGTGGGCATGGCTTGAAATATTTCTCACCCCCTAAGATGCACCAATTCTAAAACAACAATTTAGTGCCACTTCGTTTCTTTCTGAAAACTCCTGCTGTGGCACCTTTTGAGGCTTGCCACTTACCACATCAATTTTTTAACCCCTGAACGGCTACAACAGACAACCCGGTCCTTTCCAAACCCCGGTTTCCTTTTTCAACGCATGGAGTATTTGACGTACAGAACGTACGTTTTCTTGAGTGGAGAAATTTTAGAAAATGCATAATTTGGTAGCGGCAGTTTGGTAGGAACTGTGACCGCTGTGCAGGAAAAATGTAAGTTAAAAGTGCTTGTGGGCTCGATTAAAGTTTCTTTGGTGAAAACCCACGCTTGTTTTGCACGACAAGTAGATCTTGATTTTTATCAAACTCTTCAACTTTGGAAAACTAGCTTTCAAAGCAAGGGCAAGCTTGAAAATAAAAGTAACATTTCATTATGGAAAACAGCCAATCAGAGAATGAAAAAAATAATTAATAAAGTAATAGGCCACTTAACAGTTTTGTGCATAGCTACCTGGGGTCCGTTTTTCGAAAACCCCGGAAATGTTTAGGGCCTGTAAAGCCATTTTTAGTTCAACTGTATCCAATACAGGCCTGTAACTTCTCTTATGAAGGAAACCTCTGCTCACATAATTTTAAAGAATATGTGAATGAAACAGCTCTTTAATCATAAGGCTTGAGATTTTGCTATGGCTTTCCGGGTTCAAAAACTTTTTGGGCCTTTTCAAGAAAAGGGCCCCTGGCAATGAATGCAGGCGAGGCTTGAGGTGACCTCACTTTGATACAGACCTCTCTGCTTTTCGAATTTAAATTCCAGCTAGTCAATATAAGAACAGCTAGATTTACACATTAAAAGAAGTTAAGGACTGTGTCAAAACAAGATCACCTCCAGCCTCGCTGCCATTCAAAGGCCAGGACACTAAGCAGACTACTGTAAAATGGTCTATTAATAAATAGTAAGATGAATAAAAAATAAATAAATAAGTAAAATAAAAAATAATTAAAATACATAATTAAAAAAACGAACAAATCAGCATCATTTTGACCTCATATGATCATCGTAATGTTGCATGAGACAGGTCTCTCTACTGAATTCTTCTTGACAAATCCAACAGGTGAGACTTCCAGCTTGACTTAAATTTTCTTCAGTCGAATTAAACAGCATGTCAGACTTCATGCTCTCTTGAGTTGTCGTTGGCTCCTGGAGATGTCTCCGAAGATATAGGTTTGGACCATGCTGGTTGGGTTTTAAAGAACTGTCTATTGCGTGTTCTTCTCCATGTTGCTTGCAACTTGATGATTGGCTAAAGCACTTATTACAATGCTTCCATGTAAATGGCTCCACCCCTGTGTGAGTTCGTTCATGTCTCTTGCAATCTGATGAATGGTTAAAACATTTCTTGCAATACTTGCATGCATATGGCTTAACTCCTGTGTGAGTTCGTTCATGTTGCTTGCAATTTCCTAATTGGCTAAAGCATTTTTTACAATGCTTGCATGCATACGGTTTTTCGCCTGTGTGAGTTCGCTCATGTGTCTTGCAATCTGATGACTCTCTAAAGCACTTATCACAATACTTGCATGTATACAGCTTCACTCCTGTGTGAGTTAGTTCATGCCGCTTGCAATTTCCTAATGCACTAAAGCATCTTTTACAATGCTTGCATGTATATGGTTTTTCGCCTGTGTGAGTTCGTTCATGTTCTTTGCAATTATTTAAGTTGCTAAAGCATTTTTTACAATGCTTGCATGTATACGGCTTCTCTCCTGTGTGAGTTCGTTCATGTAGCTTGCAATTTCCTAAGTTGCTGAAGCATTTTTTGCAATGCTTGCACGTATACGGTTTCTCTCCTGTGTGAGTTCGTTCATGTTCTTTGCAATTATTTAAGTTGCTAAAGCATTTTTTACAATGCTTGCATGTATACGGCTTCTCTCCTGTGTGAGTTCGTTCATGTTGCTTGCAATTTCCTAAGTTGCTAAAGCATTTTTTACAATGCTTGCATGTATATGGCTTCATTCCTGTGTGAGTTCGTTCATGGTTCTTGCAATTTCCTAATTGGCTAAAGCACTTTTTGCAATGCTTGCATGTATACGGTTTCTCTCCTGTGTGAGTTCGTTCATGTCTCTTGCAATCTGAGGACAGTCTGAAGCACTTTTCACAATGCCGGCATTTATAAGGTTTTACTTCAGTGTGAATTCGCTCATGTTTCTTGCAAACGGATGATCGGCTAAAGAACTTATTGCAATGCCTGCATGAATGCGGCATCTTTTCAACTGTGCTGTCAATACAGCTGAAAGAGAAAAAGAAAATATATTAGGTCCTTACTTACTGGGCAGTCCATTACAAACTGGACTTAATTCATTCGATTTACATGTTTTCAGAAGGGTTCCGCGCCATTTTCTGATTGAGAGCCTACATAGTGGTGAGCATAATTCATAGTGAGCCCTGTTTTGGGAAGCCCATTTGCAAACACAACCAAATTAATTTGATTGACATCTCTACAAGGGCATTCCTAGGGGCATTTTCTGATTGTAAACATTTGTGGTTGTGAGTGTTAGTATGTTCAAGGGTCCTCATCTGAGGGGGTTGGGGCATATGTAATTTCAAGGTAAGGTAAAATGTTACTTTCTTGCTTATTTTTTCACCAACTTTAAAATAAAACTGACCTGCATAAGCGAACCTTTTTAAAAAGAACACTGACTGGTGACTCACTGGTTGCAAACTTATCTAATACCTGGCTGTGAACTCGCTCTGCCAATATCAAGTTAAGATTTTGTAAAGCAAAAATATACAGAATCATCTGATAAACGATAGGCTTAACATTGGAATTAAATAGATTTCATCTATTAATTAAGAAATAGAAAACATGTACCGTGTTTGTATCGAGTTATACAAACACGAGTGGAAGTTTGGGAGAATGAGAAATGCTGTGGGAACACGAGCCGCAGGCGAGTGTTTCCACAGCTTTTTCGAGTTCTCCCAAACTTTCACGAGTGTTGGTATAACTCGATACAAACACAGAGTACATGTTTTCTATTTCTTTTAGAAAACACCACGACGAGAAAGAAGAAAACAACTTGTTAACTTTGATTATCAAAATGTAAATTCTCTTTGCTTGCGCCATCACTACGTCAACAGCGTGCGCTAGTTCTGTGTCTACATCGAGTTATACAAACAGGATTTTTAACCAACCAGCGCGCCTGCTTTCTTAGGACTGTTTTCTAAGCAACTATAATGAACTTTAGATTCCCATCACCTTATAGTTAACCACCAAATTTTCTCCTATTTTATTGGTTTAAATTGATCACATGATGCGATAGTGTTCATCTGCGGAGAGACATTATCAGCTCATAGTGCCCGTCCACTGAAAAATACCTGGATGGATAGTAGTCGTCCATAAAAATGTTTCTGTAAACAAGCGGCATTGTCTGCTTTACGACTTTCATCTAAAAAAGTTGAAAACAATTCATTCTAATTATTTTGAACTGGCACGTGGAAGAAAATTTAGTTGTGAACAATTAGAAATTCAACATTAGTAACATGACTGTGTAATGAATTACATGTGGCAATGATAAGGGCTCTCCCTTGATCTCATGAGACAGAAAGTCCTGAGTGACACCTTGATCCAATAACAAGAACTCTGCATTACTTGTCTGTTCAGTTTTCACAGTTAATCAGTCACATCTAGTAACATGAGCAAGTGAAACAAAGTTAAATTACCTACAGTACAATTCCACAAGATGATATATTTGCACCTCAGTAGTATACTATGTTGTTTTTAAGCCGCGTTACTTGGATTCCCTTGAGTTCCTTGTGGGTTCCCTTTGGATTACCTCGCAAAAAGTGGGTTCCCTTTATTAATATGCATAACGGTCGAGTCAAGGACGTCACCTATTGTAATAACTTTGGGTTCCCCCATACTAATGAAGTGTCTAGCTACCTAGGTAAAAATGAGTTCCTCCATACTAATAAGCGTCGCTCTAGTACAATAAAAACAATAAACTTGCCCAGTCTTATTCACTCCCTTGAATATTGCTTTCACTAGCGCTGATGATCTGCAAGCTGCTTTGAATGCTTGTTTAACTCTCCGTGATTGGGAAACATTGACAAGCGAAAATTATTGAACTCGTAATAATTTCTGAGGTTCTCTACCTTTCTTTGAACACATTCTCCTATTTTCGAAACTGGACTCTTTTAACTGCAATTGGTTCTGGTAGAATCTATGGTGAAGGGGATTTGGGGTCATGAAAAAAAAAAATCCTGCAAAACTGAAAAACTCCCAGCGCCCAGTCACTTTTCTAATGGTCCTTCCCTGTGTCCTGGTTTGCCAATTCTTTTTCACAGTGCATCAGATTTCCTCCAACAAAAAATACATACCACTTGGGGTCTAATTGTTAATTTTGTGGTAGAGTTATGCTGCTTTAGTTGTGAAAATTGCTCTTTTGACTGAAGTGGGCTCTGTACTGGCCTTAACTGCACATACACAAAAATGGCTGACGAGAACATAAACTGTGTGCAGTGTACTCTTAAAACGCATGCTGTTTAAACTATTGAAAGCACTTTTACATGCTCATCTCAGTCAATATAAAATGAAGACTGTGAAACATACATGTACTCCAAACTAACAAGGATAATTATGCAGACTGAGGGCAAAATGCAGACTACATCATGTTATCATTTCCATTATTAAATGTGAATTATAAACAGACTAACACAAGTGTTTTTCAGGCTCACCTGCATAGTTGATGAGGCCGAAGGCCAAATGAACTATCACCTCATAGAAATCGAGACAAAAACTATCACTAAAACTCAACAAAAACTATCACTACCCTCTGTAGAATCAAAAGAAATAATGCTTATCTTTAAAAACTGAATCATTGGATAATGCAATTGGAGAGTTTTCATTGGCTTAGCCATCATGGGCTATGAGCCATTATACCATGCTTCACCAATTTTCAAATTTTTTGGCCATTATTAACTTGGAAAATATTTACTATTTTCCAACTTGTAGTGGTGGGTGCAATTCACTCCATCCCTCCATCACTTTCTGTTAGATGTTTGGAAACCTGGGGGAAGCTTCCATATGAAAAAGCCGCAAGGAATGCTCTTCTGAAAAATTGAATTTAACTCCTAAGGGAGACTTATGTGGACGTTGCCTGAGCTTCATTATACCCCCAAAAGATACCACTTAAAACGGAATAGCTATTGTTCAAGAGAGGATCCTGTGGGCACTTGTAGACCTGACTCACGTAATTGAGAGATCAGCAGAAATCAAGCCTGAAAACGGAGAAATTAATAAATAAGAATGTTTCTTATAATAATTATTATTTGTTCTAGTGCACCCTAAACAATACTTTGACAGCTAAAAATGGTGATGTTCCGTCATCAATACCATAAGTGAGACCAGAATCCTTGATTTGTACCCGAGACAACAAAAATTTCTAAGAGACAACTAAAAATGGCGATGTTTCGTCGTCAACACAGTAAGTGAGACCAGAATCCTTGATTTGTACCCGAGACGACGGAAATTTCTCAGCCTTTACATATAGGAGTTCCCCCCTGGTTTTGAACATCAGGCATTATTTTAAGGCCGTTTCATGGTCGGTTGCACAGTGTCAAGTTTGTTATTCTTTGAATTCTGACCTACATGTACTTAATATCTTATCACAGAAATGCTCTACATTGAATAAATTCTCGCATGAACACTTTTATAAACAGAAGCTACCTGTAATATTATAAAAGTCTCTTTCAAGAAAATAGCTCATTTATCGAAAGTGCCTGCTCATACAGGTTTAACCATACTTGATTGCCGTAAAAGAAAAAGAAGACACTGAAAGTCGCAAAATTGACGAGCTGTATGAATTTTTGAATGATTCAAGCTGTGGTTAAATGTTTTTAAAGGTCAACAGTCAAGACAATTGAGGAGAATTCAAACAATGTTTCCCACCGTTTCTTTATACGACTAGTAGTTTTCCATGGAAAAGTGAAATGCTGTGAGTGAAGTTTATGTGGAAGACATTTTTATGTCATTTAGGAAGTACTGTAGAGGGATAGTCAACATGAGCTACTGGATTAGAGTACTTTGCCTGAGGCTAATGAGCTTAAAAACTGTTTTAAAAATAATGTACTGAAGTCGACACAATAAACTACTTACTCATGCGAAAACCTTTCATTGAGTATTCACGGTTGACCGCGACCGCATTTGTGACAATAAGGTATTGATGTTCACTGAAACGCTCCTCCATTTAACTGACGAAACTGCTTGTTAGATGTTTGAATGCTTCTTGAAAATCGTTTTACGTTATTAAACTCACGGTTCAATCAACTTTTTAATACTGTTTGTGACATTCTGAAAGCTCATCCGCAGTCACCCTGTTACTCCATGCTGATTGAATGATGCTAAAGAATATGTCCAAACAGCATGACTGTTGCTCCATGGCAACGAAATCCCGGCCATGCATGCTGGTTGCTTTGAAAGCTGCATTTCTGGAAAATTATTCGGTGGTTAGCACTTCGATTTTGATTTAGTGCCACCAGAAGAAGCATCAACCTTTCAGTTTATCTTGTGTTCGATTTGGAAGCCGGACGATTCAAATTTCCGGGTGAAAATCTGCTTGGCGCTAGAGGAGTAGTATGAGTCATCGCAAAACCCACCAAATTGTTCAACTTTGCCATTTTGAGCCGCAAATGTTTTGTAACAAGTAAGCAATTGAAGTGGAAAGGATAATTTCAAATTCTTCGGAAGGTTTGAGAATCGATTTAGACAAAACGTATGCAGAATTATGTAGCATGCAAATGACCAGTGTCTTTCATATTGCATGTAAACAAAACCTATTCACATTTACATTTGCAAATGTCTGAAATTTTTGCCACTAAACTTAGGAGAAAGTTCAGATGCGTTAAATCTTTTTCACTATTTCTTAACAATGCCAGTGAGCTTTAACCTTAACTTAACCTTCGGATTAAACTCTCCTCAAGTCGGTGTAATCAAAATTGTCACTGTTTAGAAACAATCCATTTTCCAAGTTGAGTGGCTCATAGCCACTTTGATTATTTTTATCTTAGTCTTGTTTTCTATATTTTGGGTGGCGTTTTTAATAAAACAATTATTCCACTTGCGCTTGTTGGATATGAGATGATTATAGCCAACTCGGCGCTACACGCCTCGTTAGCTATCTATCACCTCATATCCAATGCGTGCTCGTGGAATAATTGTTAAATATCTTTTAAAACACCGGGAATAATTAGGAAATAGAAAACATGTACCGTGTTTGTATCGAGTTATATAAACACGAGTGGAAGTTTGGGAGAACGTGAAATGCTGTGTAAATTCTCTTTGCTCACGCCATCACCATGTCAACAGCGTGCACTACTAGTTCTGTGTCTCCATTGAGTTATACAAACACGATCATGAACCAATCAGTGCGCATGCTTTCTTAGGTCTGTTTTCTAATATTATACTGTAGGCTACTTTTCAAAGAAGGTCGATGCCTGAACAACAGTGCAAAGATGGACTTCCAGATGATGTTCACATATCGCATGTCATGTCGCCCGGATTGCAGTCAGTTGCAAGTGCGTTCCTTTGCCAAAGTTTCCCAAAAACGCTTCCGAGTGTGAGCGCTATTATGGCTCATCCTCGGTGTAAAAACCTGTGACACTCACTAGTGATGTAAACCAAAGAAAACAAAGAAGTCAACCTAAAGAAGACCCAACCTTAACAATAGCTACAAAACAAAGAAAAACTGTACAGGTTTTTATACCGAGGTAAACCAACTGTTATCGCTGAGATCGCAGTTGTCAGGATGTAGAAATAACTAAATAATCCTACTTTTTCTGTGCTCGATTTTCTGCAAACGAAAACTGCACTTACATTCAAAGCTCAAGAAGAGAGTCGGAATTCAGCACCGCCTTCGCCATCTTGGAAATCCGGTCGGTTCCGATGATAGTTTTGGGTTCTTTTAAATCGTCTTTTTCCAGTTGATTTCATACAAGGGCTAAACTACAGAATACAGGGCCACTTTTTAGCATCCACAAACGAGCCGGCTCGTTTGGCTCGTTTGCTCCCTTGTCATCCACTGCCGAGCCAAACGAGCCCCTAAATATGTAGACCACGGACTTAACGCACATATGGATTCTTTCTCGTTCTTTTATCCACTGCCGAGCCAAAAGAGCCAAACGAGCCGCTAAATATATGAACCCAAGACTTAACGCCATGCCAATTATTCCTCGTTCCATCATCCACTGCCGAGCCAAACGAGCCGCTAAATATATAGACCTAGGACCACTGCCGAGCCAAAAGAGCCAAACGAGCCGCTAAATATATGAACCCAACACTTACAACTTATACTTCGTTCTTGCATCCACTGCCGAGCCAAACGAGCCGGCTCGTTTAGTGCATGGTCTAAAGAACGACGCTTCTCAGTTAGTACACAGATGTATTTTCAAGGTCTGTGTTTTCGAGGCCTTGGCTATGCATGTGTTTTCGAGGTCTGCGTTTAATTTTCGAGGTCTGTGTTTTCGATTCTGCGTTTTCAAGTTCTGTGTTTTCGAGACACGCAAGAAGTGACGCTGTATTCAATAATTAAACTAGACATGAACAAGGAATTCTTATAGACTTTCTTACCTTGATAAACCGACGAGGTCATCAAGCATTTTTGCCGCCATTACTGTGAATTACACTACACTCCAGTCTCTCGACCGTTGCCAAGAGCTTTTGTTATTTCAAACCGTGAAGGACTGGATACGAGTTTGTAAATTGATCTAAATGAACGGTTCTTGCCTTCGAGCAGTGTTGTGTTTCAAAGATGGTTTGTATAGAAACTTTATGGGTTTGCTTTAAATATCTAAAATTTAATGTTCTGTGAATAAAAAAAACAGACCCGTAAAGTTTCCATACAAACCCTTGTATCATCATAAAGATTCTTGTTTTTCGGCCACTTCAATATCAATAGAAAGAGAAAACAAACAGCGTCATATTTTGTAACCGTCACTTCTGAGGATGTATGTTGTAGCATACGAAACGTCAAGTATAATATACCACGCGAAACTTTACTATGTTTGAAACCCTTGTATCTTTGCAACACAACATCGCTCGAAGGCAAGAGCCACGTTTCCCTTTCATTTACATTATTTCCTCTCATCTCGCGCTTGGGCCGCCTGTGGGATTAGTACCTATTGATCCACATAGTCATAAAGTGCAGACCGAGCTTTACAAAAGCTCCAAGTTTTGTGTAAATAGACCCAAACGTAAGCAAGATACAGCCATTTGAAAATGTTAAAAAGACATGTATGGCCATCTGAATGCCGTCCGAACTCCGAACACAGCTTCAGTTTCATGTACTGAACCATACTAAACAAGAGCAGTTACAGTAGCATTGCTACGTGGGTTATTTCTTCTGTTTGCTTACAGTTAGCACGGTCAGGTTTGCTTGCAGTCAGTTTCAATGCATTTTGCTTGCGGTTAGCTTTATTTGTATGTTAGGGTAACTCTATATCGATTTATATAGTACTGTTCATTATATGTAGCTTAAATTTCGGGAGATGTGGCTACATGGTGGTTCAGTGGTTAAGGCGGGGGTACACATGAATAGGAGTAAAATTTGAAGTAATATTAAAAGGGAATTGTTAGGATTAAAATGGGTTGGAAACACTACCAGATAGTTGACATCCCCAAAAAGAGAGCCCCAGGTTGGTGGGGGACTGTTTGGTGTCCATCAAATTTCAATTTTCCAAATCCATCAAATCCTCAATATTTCATATGTTCCTCAATTTAACCTTTTCTTTGAGAAAAACATCTCTTTCCCAAAACGGCCCAAAAATCACCCAAAGATTTACACAAAACCGCCTAACAGTGGTTAAAGTGCACCTAACCCCAAAATATTTTTTCGCCTAAATAAATCTTTACACCTGTTCGAAACGCACTGCGCCTTTTTAAACTAAATCCTGAATTTTTATAGGCTGTAAAAGTTAGAAATCTAGTCATCACCTGTTGCACAACCGAGCTAGTAAGGGGCATGGGACTATTCCTGGGTTGACGTCACAGACTGATTTGCATCGTATGAAGTCTGTGACATCAAACCGGGAATAGACCCATACTTTCTACTTGCTCGGTCGTGGAACCAATGATGCCAGATTTCTTAAATTTTACAGCCTGACAAAGTCAAGATTAGGCCTGAAAAGGGGCAAAAAGGCGCAATGCGTTTCAAACAGGTGCAAGGAGTCATTTAAGCGAAAAAAATATTTTTGGGTTAGGTGCACTTTAATAAAATAAGCAGAGAGAGTTAGCGTTGCTTGAAATGTGACCGAGATACTGGAATAAAGGCCGTGTTAAGCGACGTCAAAACAGCCTTCACGTGTACCCCGCCTTATAAGAAGGTATAGTCGGCCCGGATTCGACGCCCACGCCCTATATAGTTTCTTAGTTCTTCTTCATCTTACAAAAGTTGTAAGACTTCGAATTTTAGTACGTTGAATATCTAGAGGAAGAGGGTCAAAGAGTCTACGTGGGAATTCGTTACCCCTCCGGATGGCCATACATTTCTTTGTTACAGTGCAAATTATAGGAAAATGAACCCCATTGTATCCGACATTAGTAAGAATTAAAGTACATTAAAATGTGAGTTTTATCAAGGCAAGTTTCGACCGCCCGCCACAATGTTTTACACTTAAAAATAATGGTGTAACAACAACAACAACAACAACAACAACTTTATTTCGTCCCATGGTAAGAAAAGAAAATGATTTTACAATGATATATTAAAGAAAATATAAAAAAAGGTAGGGTTGTTTGCTACCCAAAATAACCTAAGAGTTAAAAATGCTATTTTACATGTTTAGGTCAGCGACGCATGCAAACACGAAGACGTATGAATATACACACACACAAACATAGAAAAGAACGAAGTCGAACTAACTACCAGTAGAATAAAGGTTTTACATAACACCCTCTGCTGTTTGAAAATAAAGGTTCATTGATTTTAATAATTGTCTTTTGATATTACAGAGATATGTAAATAACAAATATACGTTAAAAATGTACAATTCAGTTTTGGACCTTAATTTCTTTAGCAATACAATCAAAGCTCTCCTCTGCTAATTTAGTATATACAATATCTCAATTAAGTTCAAAACGGTTTATTAAGGTTCTTATGACAATTTTTTTTCTTGTGATCAGTAAGTCCTTTCAGTATCCTTTACGGCTTTATGTAATTTCTATTGAACACAATTAGAAAACAGTCGTAAGAAAATACGCGCGCCGATTGGTTAATGATCGTGTTTTATAACTCGGTGG
>CM042757.1:23113675-23116175 GCA_022496165.2 Catalaphyllia jardinei | reverse complement strand
TAAGTAGCGTAAGTAGCTGTTTGAGTATTGTAATGAGTGTGTGTAACCATGCATAATTACAAAAAGTAACCATGGTTACAATGCCGATAATTTCAGAGGCATGAATTAAAATTTGTTGAAATTGCAGAGGATTGTATAGATCTTGCGCAAAGAACTTTAACAAATTGGGCTTTATGTTCAAGGATCGATGTGTTATCCGCTCTCCTTTCTTTGGATCTGTCTGCAATTTAGACACTTTAGTAAGTAGTGGTTCGATTTTTTGACGCCAAAAATTGACAGCTCAATTATTGTAAAAGCTGATACTTCAATATGTGACGATAGACTCGATAAATTCACATGTATCAATACCGTCAAAAATTAAGCAACTTATTTCTTTGAGCATTTGGAATCAAAGGAAGAAAATGCAGAAAATATGTTAGTATTAGCCATTTTAAGGTAAGGTTTTTGCCGATTTTTAGGAGAAAAGCATCATCTCTAGCCTGACTGATCCAACCAAATATGGTTAAATATTTATTTATTGCAGTGCTGGTCCAAGTTATGTTTACCCAGTCTAAGACTGGGTTTTAACAACAAGAATGTTTTGCAAAAGGCTAGTGAAACGGCCAAGAAACATAGACAAAATTTAAAAAAAATATCACTGCTAAAGAACGGCTATTTATTTATCAACGGATCAACTCAGTGCAAGGTGGCTAATGCTGATCTTATCCCGATATTCATAAAAAATATTACAGATTCATTGTTATTTAACTCAGTAAAAGATTGTCAATTTTGTAAAAGACTAGCAACCTAGCGCAACTGAAAACTATAAGACATAAGCTTGCTGAGAATTGGCGATTTAATGAAATCATTTACCTTTTGGACCATCTTTAGGGTTCAGATGCAAAAACTTCCAGAGATGTCGATGTTTTGTGTTTCAAACTACGTAAAAGGAAATCCTATATTTTGGAGTTAATGAAAATTTCATCTAATAACTGAAAACAATCTAATTGATTCAATTAGGCTCCATTAAGAAGTTCCACATTGCAAATGCCTTTCCTCTTTGTTTCCGAATCTTTTAATTATTTTGTCTCGCTACAGCAGAGCTAATGCAAAATGAAAATTTCCCTAATTATACTTGATCCGCCAAATTTTATTTGCAAATCTTTCTTTATGAGAGGAATAAATGAAATAATAAACTTTTTAAAATGGGGGTATTGTCTAAATATTCCCACTACTTGACAAGAAATGTAGGACAATTGCAGCGTTAATAGAAAGATTTAATGCAAATTTAGCGAAACAATATTGCAACCTTTTTCTCTCCATTCTTACATCTACGACAAATAACGCATTTTCCAAATAATTTGATAATAACATCACAAAAAGTTCTGTTTTTGTTTCCAAAATGGATTGTTAAAAGGTTCCATTAGTGGATATAATTTCCTTATGTTTTCAAAATAAGTTGTTTTTCTTTCTTCAGCTAAAAGTGCCATCTCACACGTACAAACCACATTACAGACAAAGGACTTTTAGACGGAATATACGAATGACACCTTCACGATAATTTGAACAGAAATCTTGAATTAAAGGTAAATTTTTTGTGGCTACATATTCTTAGACGTAAGTAAGGTGTATTGAGAAACGTACCTCACACGACCTGCGCCACCGGCAACTTGTAGTAATGAATGATTTCTTTCAAGAACTGACATAACACGTGAAATCTTACTAAAACATACAGGAATTTCTTAACTTTAAAATTTCGACAAATCGAGCGAATTCATTGATAATGTCATTCATTTATATTGGTCGCCATCGCTAAACACCGCTAATTATGGTAGTGTGTAAAGAAAATTCTATAAAAGTAGAATATAAAGGTTATATTATAGCAGCCTTAATGATATCAAACTTTGAAAAACCGAGTTGTTTATTTCAAAGGCTGTTCACCATTTACTCCTAGAACCGGTTCGTCAACGGTTTGCGCAAAAGATAAGCAGAACTCCCTGGTGGTAAGTTCCGTTGGATTTGGCCATTTACCATTTTACCATCCCTAATTTACGCAGAAAGCCTAGGATGAGTTCAATCAGATCACAATTTCAAGATGGTGGCTGGGATTGGAGAAAAATTGAAAATGGTAGCACATCTTTCATCCAGATATTTCGGTTGGAAATTTTGGAGTACCTTTCACTCGGACGTTCCGTTTATTTGGAATTTTCCGGTTGGTTGAGGCACCATTATCTTATCAGTTATACTCTGAATTTTTTTCGGTAAATGGTAAACAACCTTAGTTTGCAAAGCAAAATTACAAACCTCTCGGCAAAGGAAGACAATCTATGTCCTTCGGTAATTGGCCCTGGTTCTTGCCACAACACAACAAGACTAGAATTTTTATAAAGCAGACAGACTAAAATGATGAATATTTAAACCGGTAATAAGGCTTGTCGTCTGTATTTAACCCTTTAGTGCGCAAGGGGTCTCCCTTTGACGAGTAAAATCGTCTGGCGTTAGACAGAGTAAAATCTATAAG
>CM042757.1:23097722-23113413 GCA_022496165.2 Catalaphyllia jardinei | reverse complement strand
TAGACAGAGTAAAATCTATAAGTCAACATTGCGCATTAAAGGGTTAAGTCCTCGTGTATGTATTAAAAGTAGCGTATCTACAGCCACCCACTCTTCTAAAGAAAATACGAAATTGGAGATATATTTTCAAAGCCACAGGATTCTACCGGTAATGACTGTGTGAAAATTACTCTAGTTGGATCGTTTATTCATTTTTCTTTTTATAGTCAAAGCGAATAACGTTTAGAATGATTGTTTTATTTATGACTGACAAATGTCTCGAGAACTGCCTTTAGAAATAACAATGGAAATTCGTTACAGACTGTGACTGACATTTACATTTAAAATTTTTAATTTAATTTGAAAATCCCGATTAACGAAAGATAAAACGCAAATTCTGCGTTGGGCCAAAGGTCCATACTGCCTAAGCTTATCCCGGTCTTATGTATCCTCTTCCACCTTCCCCTCCCCCTCCAAGTTGTGGGCCGGTTACTATCGGCAGTCAATAGGCCAATTCCGAGTTGTATTTTGCCTCTGTATCAAAACGAGTGTTCGTGCCAAACCATTCATATGAAAATGTGTTCCGCACACATGTTCATTCTCATGCAAATCAAACTCTTTTCATAACAATGGTTTCGCACTTAGACTCGTTTTGAAACAGAGGCACAAGGTAACTCGGAAATGGCCTGGGTGGATAGGGGCTCGGTGAGAGGAAAGTGATCCCGGCCAGGACTCGAAATCGGACTGCATGATGTTCCTTAACAGGACACCATCGTGTACCCATGAACACAGACTAAAGAACAAAAGCACAAACTCCAAAGCGACAAAATTGCGCGAGTGGTGTGCAATTAGGGGTAATGATTACTCGCTCATTTATCTGCCAATAAATAGCATTTCGACAACTAGTTCTTGAAAATGGCGAATTAAGAGAATAACGCTGAACTAGACGCCTTTCTGCGTGTATCCAGGCAGTCGTTATACTGACTGAAGCACTAACTATATTTCAATGGAGCTAAATGTTTTGCGTTTGAAGTCGTACGAAATTTCAATGAAATCGATGTGTCTAAACTATTCTGCCTTTCATTGCATTTGTCTTGGAATCCCCGGATTAATATCTCATTACTCGTTTGCAGGCCTTTAGGGCGTAAAATGACTTTATATCAATTTATAAACGTTTGAGTGTATGCAGTTTTCGCTTTGTCGTTGTCGGTTTTTAAATTGACCTCGCTCCAACGTGTGGCTTCATAGCTCAGTTGGAAGAGCATCGCACCGGTATCGCGGAGGTCACGGGTTCGAATCCCGTTGAAGCGCTGATTTTTTTTTTCAGGCTTCTTCTTTCCAGTTGCTTAAATTGGAAAATTTACTGGGATGATCATTCTTCACATTCGTTCTGCTATTGTTGCTAATACGTTCTTGAGTTCTTGCTGGGATTTTATTTGGTTTTATGATCATGTCCAAAAATACGACGGCGCTTCTGAAGATGCTTTTCATCAAGTTGACGAGTTAATATTCCCGGTTGATAGCTCAAATGGTATAGCATGATTCTTGATAAATTCACTCAAAATGTTCACTCGTAAATTGATCTCTCCGAAAACGCTTACTGAATGCCCTTTAGTGTGGGTCTACCGTGAACAGTTTGTTTATTTGTATGTGATTTCATCGCCCTGGAAATCATGGAATCAGTGCTAAATTTTAGCGACGATACCTTCTGTAAATTCTTACCATGTGCTCAGCCGCCCTACTCCAAGCGATGCACAGTTGACGCATGCGCTTCAGAGACCAGGGGCCCGTCTCTCGATCGAAGCTCGCGGTAATTACGGGCTTCATTACAGGTCAGAACAAACTCTACATTTCTCGAGACTTTGATTTGAAAATATGATTTCAGACTGTTAAGTTACCGGGGCTTCCGAGAGACAGGCCCCAGATAAGACAGCATTTTGTGACTGAACGAGGGAAAGGAAAAGCCGAAAATTAAACACAGGCCACACCGCCTGGGTGAAAAGGAAGCTAAAAAGAACTGTCGCAGACGAAACAAAATGAAGCAAACTGTCCCTGACGCTTTTCCTCTTGGAATCTTTCGCCGTAATACTTGATTCGTGATGTGTTATTGCGGGCTTCAACTTTGCAATGGAATTAATCAATGTGGAAAAAATATCGTTCCTCAGCTGTTACTTCTATTTCCAAGGGCTTTTTCAGAAAACCATTAACGTTAAGTAACACAGTAAAACTCGACTTGTCAGATAGCGTGCGTTCGGTTTTGTCTCAGCGCTGCCACCGTTTCAGTAATATATAACAATTATTCCATGAGCCCGCGTTGGATATGAAGTGATAAAATAACCAACGAGCGCGTAGCGCGAGTTGGTTATAATCACTTCATATCCAACAAGGGCCAATGGAATAATTGTTTTAGTAAATTCTCAAACCGGGTTTTGCCGCCGATTTTTATTTCCACAATTTTTACAAAGCGAAAAATTTTAAACTTGGTGCACTATTTTCCATATGACGTAAAACTCAGACTATTCGTTCATAGTCGGAGTTTTTTAGCCAATCAAAAAGCTAGAAATGCAATAGTCGGAGCTGAGAATTTACTAAATTATGACAGTCAGTGCTGAAGTTGAACTTTTTTTGTGACTTGCAAAATGGCCCACGATGTCTCTCAATTCTTTGCATTGGACAGTGTCGAAACATTTACTGGAAAAACGTTTTATTAAGTATGCTGATATGGAAAACTAAACAACTTCGTTTCCTTGAAGGTGTGAGGTCAGAGTAGTCAACATTTTCTTTCTTCTTTTTACTTGTTTATATTGATAAAATTTAGTTTTCACGCAAATTTACATTACAGTTTAGAGCTTTTCGCTTTGTTTTATTGATTTCGATTATTTTTGAGGCATCTTGCCGCTAGGAGAACGTTTAAAGAATTTCAAGATGACGGATCCAAGATGGCTACTGTTTGGATAACTGCGTTAAGAGGAAAATTTTTGCACGTTCTAAGTTCCAGAACCATAGCTTGTCAATCTGTATTGAAGTTACCAGGTGGAGAGGGGTGAGGGCAGATTGCGGCTTGAGAAGCCTGGTCTAGTTGAATCAAATGCATCACTTGTGTAAATGCTGACTAGAATGGCCTGCCTGTCGTCTCTGTCTCTTTAGCAGGTAGTTTTTACAAAATGTATGACGCCACAGGAAGAGCGAAAATACATACAATACAAACAAGGAAACGTTTTTACCAAGTTTGTAGAAATGTATATATAACCATAAAATTGTTTAGTAATGAATTTAAATCTGCCAACGTTCATTTTGAAAACACAATCTGATTCGCGTTTGATTATTGACAAACGAATTTATTTTATTTCATAGATCGTCGACAATTTAAAAGTGACTGGTAAGTACTGAAATCCAGTTGATCAACTATCAGGGAACCCTTTCGAATGTATCGGTTATCGAGCAGAGCAGAGCAGGAAATGATTTTAATTCTCTTAGCGAGATGATATAAGACTCTGCCAATCTAAATATTTTTAAACCACAGGTTTATAATTTTTTAATTTAAGTGTTTTATAATTTTCATATTTTTAGTCCTCTTAGGTATATTATATTTTGGGAGGCACGGTGGCCTCATGGTTAGTGCGCTCGTCTCCGGATCGAGCGGTCCGGGTTCGAACCCTGGCCGGGGACATTGTGTTGTGTTCTTGGGCAAGGCACTTTACTCTCACATTGCCTCTCTCCACCCAGGTGTATAAATGGGTACCGGCGAATTTAATGCTGGGGGGTAACCCTGCGATGGACTAGCATCCCATCCAGGGGGGAGTAGAAATACTCCTAGTCGCTTAATGCTAAGGAAACCGGGATAAGCTCCGGCCTGATGGGCCACTTGGCTCGTATGCAGACTTACCTAGGTATATTAGTTTTTAATCTTAATCTCTGAGGTCCTTTTCGAAAACCACATCTACGTGAAAAAGTTCCTCAATAAAGTCTATTATTATTATTATTATTATTATTATTATTATTATTATTATTTACGTTCTGAACGAAAAGCGACTGAAAACGAGCAGAGTCAGGTGCCGCAAAGAAACCTAGGGGCCGATTCTTTGTATGTCGCTACACGCCTATTTCCGGGCGGGGTCAATTCACTGTTTGTAGACCATAGTCTAGTTGTACATGCACAGCTTTTTTATAGATTTCCTGTAAAAGTGAATTGAAATGATAATGGAACGTCCCTGCGTTTTGCTATTACCAGTTTACCTAAACAAGATTTAGTCATCAATAAGATACTGTTTAATATTATGCCAGGATAAAAATTTACTTAAAAGCTATTTAAACCTGTTGCGCAAAGCAGCAGAGGAAAATAACTACTCCCAAATAGCTCGGACACTGGCTATTTATTTGTAACAAGCCCAATGTTTTTTTAAAAACATATTCCAAAATATTTCAGTGCATACGAATTTTTTTTCTTTTTTTTTTTTTGGGCCTGTTACAACCAAAACTAATTTTGCTGCCTTTGCACAAAACTTTGTTTCTTTTTTTTCAAACAATTTTGAGGCTTATTGAAGTCTTATTCAAGGGAAAAAACATCCCGTTACTAAACTACCCAATTGAAATGAGATGTGAAATATAATTTCACTTAAAAATGTAAATGCTTGCATAAAAATTTTTTCGGAATACGAAAGACTTGTCTTATTACAGCTGTTGGCGAAAGTCGTAAATGGCCGGCTGCGAAACTGAATTTCAAACACTTTATTACGAAAATATTGATAACAACATAAGTTTCTTTAAGAGTGAAGCCCGAGACATGAAATGGATTATTGGTGAGATCAATTACCATACCTTTTATCGCTCGAGGCAAGCATTCAGTAATGTCGTGTGTTTTTAAAAGCGAGTGAAATTTCAGGTCATTAATAACTACGCGTTTTTGAAACATACTGTCTACAAACAAGTGCCTCAGAAATTAAGAAAAAATAATAATAATAAATAAAACTCATGTCGTCAAGGAAACTCAGTTCTACCAAGGTCTGAAATATCGATTTCATTGACTCGTTTTTGCCTTCGGCGGCGAGAAAGGATTTCTTTTTTACCATTTTTTTTATCGGTTTTTCTCAGTCGCATTTAACTTTAAACGTTTTACCAGCTATACGCGGAAACATTGGACAATATTTTGAACTTGAAGCAGTAAACGAAAGTCACAATCATCGCTGAGATGAAATTGAGAAAAAATACACAAAAAGACTTAAATTTATGTAGACTCACGCGCGTTAATTTTGTCATCAAGATATGTTATTGACAGTGATGACGTCAAAACAGGGGATAACCGATTTTACAAGAAAATATCCCTGCATGCAAGTCCGGCTTACAAGCCATATCTACTCTTGTTGATTTCTACACATGTCGTTTACGGTTAAATAAGCGGAAGAAATCATTTAGCAACTTGACCTTAATTTCAAAGCGATAAAACGAAGTGGCTATGTTGCCTCAATCATTAAAAACAAAAATGTTAATATGGCTAGTAGGCTACAGCGTTCATTTTCCGCCCCTAAGATCTACGCATTATTCTTTCAGTTGAAAACTGTTAGAGATAAGAATTATATTTAAGCCAAGCAGAAGCGCGCGCTGTATTCTGTTGTTACTCCTGTCACTGTTTATTTTCCATTGCGACCGTTTCTATGAACAAATTTACATAACACCATTTCGCTTTTTCGGACGTTAATTTAAATTTTAACCATTCAGAGGTGAGGGCTTTTTGAAACTGATGCGAAACTCGCAGAATCCTGGAGGGTGATTGGTTGATAACCGACATCAAAGTGTGACAGGGCAGTCTTGTATTAATAAAATGACTCAATGGATATTGTTCAACACGCGCTTTTATTAAAGTTTCTAATTGGCAATCACCCAATGAAATCATGAATATTTATGTCGCAGTGCAGGTGAAAAGCAGGATGCGAGAGCTTTGTATTATCGCCCCACAAATTACTTGCACTAACCTATCCTGTGAGGGAACCGATCTGCGCACAGCAACGATTAGCAAAACACAGCAACACAGTGAAGCGTACAAGGGAAGTTTCTTTACCAGCGAAAAAAAGGCTGATCGACGTCGATATGCGAATAAAAAGAAAGTTTCTACAGCAGGTATAGATAACGCGAAAGAAAACACAAGAAATTTTAATTTACGACATAGAAGCCGCTCTGTGTTTATAGAAAAAATTACCATACGGGGTTACTTCAGGTTCAGTTTGGCCAAGTTTGGGTCCGTGCTGCGGCTTTTCTTGGCGAAGATGACTTAACGCTTGGTGGAAACCTACCAAATAAAACTCTCCTTGTCTGTATTTTTATCAGGGGAGACGACGAACGAGAAAAATCATGTTAACGCGCTGGAAACCTGAGTGAAAGATGTCCGAAGAAACAGAAGAAAATCTTCCAAGCCCTACAAGACGGGACCGCATTGTGATTAATTGCGGCGGTGTTCGACATGAAACCTTCAGGAACACTCTTCGAAATTTCCCTGGAACAAGGCTTGCTTGGTGCACACAAAACGAGAATAACAGTGCAGAGTTTTACGACGCAGAAAGGAACGAATTTTTTTTCGATCGACATCCAGGCGTTTTCGCGGCAATCATAAATTACTATCGCACAGGCAAACTCCATAGTCCACACGATGTGTGCGGACCGCTCTTCGAAGATGAGCTTTTGTTTTGGGGCATTGACGAGAAGCAGATGGAACCATGTTGCTGGACTTATTACACACAGCATCGCGAAGCGCAAGAAAACTTGAAGTTTTTCGAAGCGGCGGAGATGTCGGACGACGATGACGACTGCAATTCTGAACTTGGCGAGATTGTATCTGAGAATTTTGGAGGGGAGCAATCCTGCTGGCAAAAATACAAACCCCGGATATGGAACGTCTTGGAACACCAGCGATCTTCAAAGCTAGCAAGGGTAAGTCAATCGACAGCCTTGTTTTAACATTGAAGATTCGTATGAAAAGACGTTCGGCAGAACGGGGATCATATATACCGTTATTAATCAGTGTTTAACGCATTGTGCGGTTTCTTTTTTCCACACTAGCTAGGAATTATGGCGGCGTTTCATGAATTAATTCGAAGTATCGTGCTGACAGGCTACAACTGTCTGCGAAATGAGCTGAAAAGAAAATACCACCCGTTCTCGGTGAAAGTCGATTTCTGGTTTTATCATTTTGTTGAAATACGACACTCGTTTTTACTTAAAATGATGCTATCTACGAACCGCTCAAACCAAAGAAATAATACTGTAATTATAATAAAGAAAAAAGGTTCAGCCGTTTTGAATTTACCAAATGAAACATTGTTGGGAGAAAAAATAACAATTTCATCAATCATGTCGTTTTTATGCAAAGCTGATATCAGAATTATCTACTTTTGTGGTATTGTATTTATCACTGAAATACGTGAATTCTTATGAAGCGGTGACTTTCTATCGTGCAATAATCATGACATTTTCCTTTCAAACGGTTAAAGTTTTTGTTTAAACTCGGGATTTTCTAAACATCTGTTGTGACAAATCTCTTTTTAAGAAATTCATGCGCGCGTTCTAGTTTTTAGTTTCACGCTTTTCTTGACTTGTCATGAATACTGAGAACCTTCGTTGAAAGATTCATATATATTTATACAACTGTGTGGCAACCGTACATTAAGTTATCCCTTAAATAAATTCAAACCGAACTGTATGTAGAATTTATTCGGTCTTCGTTTTGACAGAGTATATAGTAATCGATGTTTTACATGGCTTTCCGGGCAAAAAAAATATACGAGTTTTGACATTATAATATTTCTCCATAAAGATGGAATAAAGCTGAATTAAAAATATCCAAATATAAATGTTGTTTATATACATCGATATCAACAGCTTTGCTAAGAAAGAATAAGCATTACCGAATCAAATTCAGCTCAAAAGAATTAACCCTATGTTTATAATTTTCCGCTTCAGTATGAGCGTGTGTTGTTCTGAAGGTCTCTTTTCATAAGGTAGTTTCGTTTATCAACAATTTAGCAGAGGCATTCCATGGTTTTATTAATCTGGAGTAAAAACAACATTTCGAACAATTAATCTTTCATCATTTTAAGATAAACAGTTAAGAAAGGGTGGAATATTTTTGCCAATGATTGTCACATCAACATCGCGAAGGCCCAACTGAGAAAGTCTCATATGACATCAGCTTTTTCAGACGTACTTTGAGGTTTTTTCAATTCTGAAAAGGTTATTAATATTGCTTTTAATTTTCTATCGACGGTGTTAACGTATACTCGGAAAATAAAACGTTTAACACCACAACTAGCGATGCTGGTTTAAGAATTGCCCACAGATGTAAATTACAATTTAGTTTCCAGGTAAACCGGTACATTTGAATCATGCACGCCTTCTAATCAACAAATTATTGCCATCGTCGGGCATGTAAAATGGACTATTTATCGTTGTACACTTTCACCTTCTCTCAAAATTCGTCAAATATTCATTACTATGTCAATCTTGTTCAACCCAAGAACAGTAATTATTTTCCCTGCCCTTAAATATATACATATATACATAAAACGAATAAACAAGATATAACATTGCTTCACTTATCCTACGAGTGCTCGATGCAGAAATGTGAAGAGCAAAATACAAATATAAGAGAGAAAGTATTACTAGTTAATGGAGTTTAACGCTCTAGGCGATCATCAGACATGTGTACATAAATGTTTATACATTATACTTTTCTATCACAGTCAATGAGATGTTTTGGCTAATATATTGGTCTCTATGAAGAAAGTCATTTTATAATGCGATAAGGTTTTCAATTCATGCTAATACTTAGAAACACATTTAGCCTTTTTATTTTTCTCTTCAATTATCCTCTCCGGGAGTCTGGTTTGTAGTTGATTTTGCTTCTAATCCTTTCAAAAGATTGATTTTAACTTCACGTCAATAATTTTGATGAGTAAGCTCTTAATACCTGGCTGATAAATAAATACAATTCTTCATTTTTGATACTAGAAGCATCTGCTTTCTTCATTAATAAACGAACGCCTGTGCTGAACCTGTAACTTCTTGATAAATAATTAATTGCAAAATAGCTTTCAACATCCAGCATGCTACACTTTTTACACTGCTTCTGCTTTCAATTACTGATTAAAACCGGTGTGCTTCCCCCCGCGATTTAGCCTCATGGTATAAAAGCAAACATTTGAAATGAATCCTACCTTGTTCTTAGATATACATGGAGTTGCTTTTTGCCTTAGCTTAGCTTTGCTATTCAATGATGAGCTGTATCAAAAGTTCTTTCAAATCGAGATCGAAACTTAAAATATTGCTTTATCATGGAAATGTGGAAAATCTCATAAGGTATTCAAAAATTCAGGTTTTGTGCTAGGTTTGGTTGGCCCTTAAAGCAAAAGCAAGCAGTTTAGTTTGTCAGACTTATTGTTTGATGAGGAACGCATACATTTAGCTCACGGTACAATTGTTGTTTTGTTATTGAACCGTAGGTTCGTTTAGTGACTGATTTCTGGCCCAATCTTAACATTTATTTATTTATCTTTATTTATGCACGGAAAACCGTTAGTTACTAATGTCAAATAAACACTATTATACAAAGAGAAAAAAATGGGCTTTGACCGTCTTGAATTTAGTCTTTTCACATTTTTCGTTTATTTTCTCTCTTTGCAATTTGTATTTTCTCTGTTATTGTATTTATCTTAGCCAATTGCAAATGCATTTAAGTCTTTACTTATTAATTGTGCCTAAGTTACCGAAATATCGAAAGACAATGAAAATCCAAAAAGAACCAAGAATTATTTATGTTGCATGGAAAGAACGAAAAGTATTACGCAACAAGCAGGTCACATGAAATATTTGGGCAAATGTTCGAAATTGCTACATCTATTACTTCTCTTTACCTGTGCAAGGTTCTTGTTATTCGAGGCTTCCTCGCCAACTTGTAGAGAGTGCTTCACACTTGGCTTTCATCGCGGAAATTATAACTACTTATCACCCAAAACCAAGTAGACCAACAAAATACAGTGGCACCCCGCTATAACGAACAATCCGGTTATAGAGGGGTGCCACTGTATATAATCTTATAGTCACGATGTTTTCAAGTCCGCAGGGTTGATGTTTTTTAAAAAAATTACATAACATTCGTACGTGCAAGTTAGGCTAGTAGTGCTTGTGAAATTTTCAAACAATATAACTGTCTTTAAGTGTAACTTAAGGTCCAGGCTAAACGTCGAACTTTACATGAGACGAACTAAATTGCAATTTCAGTAGATCTAAATCGGTAAAGCTCAACCGCTGGATCAAACGTCGAACTAAATTCAAACCCGAGTTTGGTAAGAACTCAGTTGGGTCAAACGTTGAACTTATCATGAAGTTATTTCACTCAGCTTAGTTCATCTCACGTGAAGTTCGACTTTTGACCCGAGCTTCATTCATCATAAAGAGAAGATTAACGTTTACAGTCTTCCTGGCAAAATCTATTCATAAGTCTTCGTTTCAAACCATGTCATGGCCACCCTATGGGCCATTTTACAGTTGTGTGCTTAGCTACCTGGCCATGAATGCAAGCGAGGCTGGACCTGGTTTTGATACCGACCACTCTGCTTTTCTTTTCAAAAGCCAGGTCACTAAGCCGACAACTGTAAATTCGTCTATTGACGGAATAGTCACGTAATATTGTTTTAAATTTAAAGTTTTCCTTTAAAAATTCGGTTGATGGGCGAGTTTTATTTAAATATAATCTTTAACCAAATTATTTCAGTTTCAAGTTCGTACCTAGAGCACTGTGCCAATCGACGTGGTTTACATTATTGAATAGAATTTGATTTCACTCAGTAGAAGGCAAAAACCAAATTTATGACCTATATTTTTTCATATAAAAAAAGTGTCAGTGGATTGAGTACCTGTCCTTGGAACTGACTATGGACACTATATATGGACCTTTATAAATTAAAGAACTAGATACTAGAACTAGATCTTATAAGTGTTGTTTTAGCCTATTAGTTTTTTTTCTAATAACAGAAGGACCTTGGGGCATCTATGTTTTATGAATGTGTTTCAGTGTTTCATTTGCACGCGGACACTCAAGGGAATACTACGATGGCGTATTAGTTAGATTCCAATCTTGTTTTGTTTTGATTTGTTGTATTGTGTTTTGTTTTAGTTTGGATTGAGAAGATTTATCAAACACTCAAGACAGTGTCTGAGCACATTTCCAAACACTTCGAAGTCAAAAGTGCTCCGAATACGTGTCGTTTTTCCGCTCTTTTCTTAGTATTTGAAAATGTGGTGAAACTCGGTCGTTTGTGTTTGATATTTTTCGTCTCGATTGATCTCCACTAATTTTCATCGAGTCAAAGAAAATAAAAACAATTACTTGTAATTTGCTGTCGTTGTTCACAGGTGATGTTTCTGGTATCACTGATGTTCATAATTCTGTCTGTCCTGGCCTATTGCGTGCAAACTCTTGAGCAGGTAGCTAAGAATAGCTCGGCTCGCCTTGCCATGGTGATTATTGAAGGCGTCTGCGGAATCTGGTTCACCGTTGAGTTCACACTCAGACTAGCAACTTGCCCAAGCAAACAGGACTTTGTCAAGCAAATAATGAACTGGGTGGATTTTATTGCCATTTGGCCATTTTATGTTCGCATTTTAACGACAAATAATTACCCGCACGGGGTACCTGAAATCGAATACGACATCCTAGCGATATGCCGGCTGTTCCGCCTATTCAGGTTTTTTAAAGTTAATCTTGGATTCCAGATTCTTAAGCAGACAATGATCGCTAGCTCACGAGAATTGATGCTGCTGGTTTTGCTTCTCATCGTGCCAGTGATTATATTTGCAAGCTGTGCTTACCTGGCAGAGAGGTCAACTAATCCGGAGGACTTTTCGTCCATCATAGCCTCGTTTTGGTGGGCCATTATCACTATCACTACGGTGGGCTACGGCGATGATGTTCCCAAAACACCCACTGGGAAAGTGTTTGGCGCGCTTTGTGCCGCGCTGTCAATCATCATCACTGCGCTTCCAATCTCTATCATCGGCAGTAACTTCTCATTATACTATTCCCACGCGCAGGCGCAGATGAAACTCCCCAAGAAATCAAAGCGTCCTATGGTTGGTGCGGCAAATGCTTTGATGTTACAGTCCGCAAGACCTAGTGAGGACTTAACTAGTACAGATATGACAGAGGGAAAGCTGGAAATGAGAAAGTCATCGCCCATAGTTAATGGATCTTTGGGTGGAGATACCAAAGTGCATCCATACCGGGGACGGTAAGTTGACCATTCAATAGATGAATCTTTGCCGACTGTTTACATTTGTCCTCAATAACATACGACTTTGCACAGTGAAATTAATTGACTACGAACAATTAAAGAACTTGTGAAATTTTCGGCTCTTTGGGTGCTATAATCGAGGAGAAATTGGCTTCAAAAAAGAGCTAAAGAGCCCATACGCGAGGCACAAAAATATCCAATGCATCAGGCTAAAATGTATCGGGCTCCTTGGGACAGTTGATGATCGTGCTGTGCCCTTTTTGCAATATTTAGAACTAATGCTTCTTATAGCTTCACCAGAAAATGTGTCGCTTATGGTAATGCGAAAAGTTTTATATAAACAATGATTCTCCATGAAAGGGTCTTTGCACGACCCGATCACGTGGTACAAAATCAGCCATGCATGCGACAGGGACGCAAGTTACCCAGTAGGATTCCCAAAACAAAGCAAGCGCACCAGTCTAGCTCGGCATTTCACTGTTCTGGAAGTTCCATTATGTAATAGCATGGCTGATTTTGTACCATGGAATGACTACGTCCTTAAAGGGGAATATTATCAAAAACCCTTTGCTGGAATGCCGCAGACGGCCACAGGCCAAAACTATTATTTTGTCTATGAATTCTTTTAGATTTCGGTATCAAGCATAGCAGCAAGCAAAAACACGAGGCACTAGGACATGAACAACAATAATTACGTTTTTTATCCTGTATATTCAACTTGAAAGTTTCGTTTTTAAGCTTGAATTGTGCCAACAATATTTGGACTAACTGAGCTGTGTCACGGTATCGGCATCTTGGAAAGTTTTTAACTTGAATTGTTCAATTAATATAAGGTCGTCGTTTGTAATCCGTGTTAATCTTCTCCATCTTTAACCATCCTTGTTCCTTTATGGTTTATTTTTATCTACGTGATGTTTTTTTATCTCAGTAAATGACTATTTATGAGTTAAGCCCTGATTAACATAAGCTCCTTTAATCCAGTGTAACAAAAAGTAAATAATTACGGGTTCTCTGCATTATTTGCTGAACTAACAAATAAATTACATCATCAGGGCTAGACGAGCACGGTCCTCTTTGTACGCAGGGGGCATGAGTCATCGACCGTCTTACCCAGTTCGCTCTAGAAGCAGTGAAGAATTCATTGCAGTTAACAGTCCACCATTGGACGACAGAAAAAAGAGCCACACCAGTACTCAGAGTACTACCATAGACACTCCTCCCAAAAGCCCTCCTCACTACGGGAATACCCTAACGGTGGATCCCCCGGAGCTCTCGGAAGCTATCACAGGATTTATAGATGAACCGGTTCAACAGCCATCGTCAAAATGCCCTCCTATTATTCACCGGGAGAGCGAAGAGTTTGAAATTGATGACATCGACAACGTGCTCGCTTCTATAAAACAGAAAGAGAACAAGGAACATTTGGTAAATGGCAATGCTCGTCCGGGTTCTCCCTGTAGACCGGGAACCCCTGGGAGACCGGGGACCCCGGTAAAGAAGAATCATGCGGTGCGGTTTGTCAAACCAACTTTAACAGTGACTCTTAATACAGACAGTAGAGGAATCGTAAATGAATTATTCCACGAGGAGGCTCAAGAAGATGAAAATGAAAACGAAGAGCCTAAAAAAAACGTGGAACCAATGCCACAGGTTGAAACTAAATACTCAAGACGTCGGGCAGCACGGACTCCGGGCCTCTCGTCAATAACAGACTTGCAGACCCATCGGACGTGATATAAATCCAGGATTTGGTGAATCAGTGAGATAGCTTGGTACAACTTACTAAATCGAAAATCGATCATTCTGGTAGGTTGTGGGTTAAAAAAGAATATTAAATGCACGGTCGTGGAAAACACCAAAGGCTCTGAGAAAGGTTTATTCATCCCTTTTTGCTTCGGAGGGTCTCTTCAATATCCCCTATAGCCAAGGACGGGTTCGTTTGGAGTAATCTGGACCTGGATCAGCATTCCAAGATCACTCAGATCATTGTACATCAAAGAAACCGAATAATGCACTCTGACATTCTGCTCACATTCGACTGATCTTGAATCATTGATCCTGATCTAGATCCTCCCAAAGGAACATACCCTAAACCTTTCGATCCCGAAATGAGAAAAGCCGCGTGACTAATCTTAAGAATGTGATAGCGATATTCAGTTTTCACTGATTCAACAAGTCCTGCAGAGAAATGTCGATTCAATCACTGCTTGATACAGAAGATGGCAAGGTCGCCTGAGTTCCAGTCTCTCGCGCTGTGCGATGCCAGTCATAAAAGCTTGATCTAAACTGCAAAAGCAAGATGAATTGATAAGTATCAAAAGAAATCGTGTCACAACTGCAGATTACAACAAGCAAGAAACTGGTTTGCGGTAAGTGTGAAAGAATCTGATCTGTGCCATCACAACGCTGCAATGCGTCCAGTTGGGGCATCCTTGATCACAAGCCCCTGTCGTCCTTCCGCTTGATGAAACAATGGGACATGTGCTAAGCAATATGCAGTCAGCCATAAAATCTCTTTACTTCCTGAGAATTTCAATATGAATATTAATAATAGTATTAATACAGGAGCCCATGGGCTCCTGATTAATATTAATATTAATATTATGTAAATATATTATTGCCCTATTTTATGGCAATCACTTTGGTAAGGTCTGAATATTTTCTTAGCAAAACAACATAATATAGTGATTTTATGTATATTATTATTAGAAAGGCAAGTAAGACTATGAACAAAACAGTTTTGATTCATTGCCTTAAAAGAATTTGCAAATGCAAAACAAAACCAACCATATGTTGAACATTCATTAGCACATAAAAATAGTTTTTTAGTTTAATCTTTGCTCCTTGTATACTTTTGTTATTGCGTATCTGTTTCTTGTAAAGTGAAGTTCTTTACATTGAAAGGCCGAAAATGACGCGATTCCCATGGCCTGATTGGCCAAGAAATAGCGCGCTTGTTGCAATTAGGATTGCCAGCGTAGATTCAACAGATTTTTGCAAAGCCAAGGGAAATTAAAGATTCTTTTCTTGTGAAGGTCGATTTAATTTACTCGATTTCGAGTTCAACTTCATCAGGGAAACCAAAAGTAGTTTCGACATACTCTTAAAAACTGCGGTGTGCAGTGCTTCGCTTGTCAGACAACGTAAACCGTTTAAACTGCAAATCATGTGAAAAAAACTGTTACTTCGACTTACTTCAGCTTGGAAAAAATTTCATCGAAGTTGCATTTTGTAAATTTTGTACAATTTGGTCTCTGCACTCGGTCTATCTAATTGAGATAATATTTTCCAATTGTAACATAAACATTAGTAGTATCTAGAGCAAAATAGACCCTTCTCCAAAATGGCGGCCGAAATTTCAAATAAGTCAAAGTTAAAAACGTATACCAGCACTAGAAAGAACACCTTTAGTTTAGTAACCCCTGCAAAGTTTC
>CM042757.1:23085222-23092722 GCA_022496165.2 Catalaphyllia jardinei | reverse complement strand
AAAATAAGGATGGGAACAAATGGGACCAAATACGACAGAATGCGAAGAAATAGCTTTCTCTGTGCAAATTTTACGATCCGCCTTCAGGGAAATAAAGACTGAATCTTATTAACTCAATATTGGAGCTTAATTCTATTCCATGAAAATTAGTTGCTTTCATTTCAAATGTGTTTGCGTCTAACACGACCTTGCGTGAAAGGTAATTCCATCGGAATAGAACTCACAAAGGAGTTTCTTTCAAACTTTATCTGATGGCTGGTTATACCACAAGAACCGGTATTTGTTTAGGTGCAGGAAGATCTTCAATAAACCCAATAACTCCTTAAATTATCAGCTGTCAAAAACGCCACGTGATATAGTTTTGTGAGAGCCGGAAAATAGAGAGAAAGTGAAGCAAGAAATTCAAAAATGGATGTATTGCATCAATGCCTTTCATGATAAAGGTTTCCATATTTAGTCGACAAGGATTCAACATGTTTGAAGCACGTAGTGTTCTTGTGGTCGCATATTATTTTTTACGAGTGCTAGCCATGCTTTAATTTTCAGCGATATTGTTACACTCTTGCAGTAGAAACTTGTTTACGTTCACTCTTTAAAAAGAAGGTGACTGGTGCATTCCAACTAAATGACAAAATCATTAAATCCCGGTACTCGTTTCTGAGAAGAAAAAATATGATTTGTCTCTCGCAAGCCAAGCCATTTAGAAAAAAGCCACATTTTGTTTATGTGCGCGCGCTAATTGTGCGTGATGCTCTGCTCAGTGAGGATGCGCAATGCAATACCGTGGCGCACTTTCCTTAGGTGTACTGCTGTTTCTAGCAAGGAATTTAATGATATGCTACTCGCGTACAACAAAAAGCATCTTTTAATTAATAATACAGCCACCATGTTTATCCCCCGCAGACCGTTGTCGACCAAGTGCATACAAAAGGGCTTTTTCTCAGGGTTGAAAGTACATTTCGATTACTTCTGTTAATTTCTGGTAGAACTGCCTCTTTCTCATACATGTTTAAAAGATTTATTCTTTTCATCGATTGTTTGGTTGATTGCTTAAAAAGAAGAACTGTTTTAGACAAAACAAAGGCGTAAAAAGGCCTCAAAGCCATCACCAAGTATGCATTTACATTAATTTTAAAGTCGTTCTCTTTTATGTTTAAGTGCTTCACGCTGTAGAAACCAGCAAGTCATATTTTAATGTGGAATCGTTAAGTCTTACGTGATAGCCCTTCAAAAGCTCTTTTGACAAAATAAAAACAAAACTCATTGGAATGATTAATTAAGGTCGGCTTTGAAATGTTTTAAATTACTTGAATCAAAACATTCCCACCAACAAATAATTAGAAAGGGTTGGACAATTTGCAGCCACGAATTTAAGCCTGAATTCTACAAAGACCGTTTATTACATGGTATTTGCGATATTTCCGCTCTGACAGTACGAATCATCATTGTTCATAATTAATTCTCGTTCACTGTAGTGATGCTAAATCGTCTCCTAGGTATCCCAGCTACTCGGTAAAGAATTTAAACCGCCGTTGTAACAAACAAAGTCTCCTCAGGCTGGTCTTTAACGATACCTCAGCAACTTACATTATAGAGCCCTATAGCTTGAGCGTTTCAAAAGTTACCTTAAATGAGATGAATAACAAGAAGATTTCTCCATATAGTCGATCATTTTAGTAAAATCAAACTATTGGCCTCAGCGGGTGGTCCACGAAGATTAAAAATCTTAGGAACAAAATGACTCTGGAAATGTGTAATTATTTTTATACGCCATTTCCATCAAGAGCTCTTTCCAATTAAAATTTTTTATTAAAAAAGTGGCAAACGGCTCCCGTAGAAATTCAATTTTTCCACTCTTTTTTTTATATCATTAGCTACAAAGCGCCTGATTTGAATATTTAGTTCTATTTCCGAAAAAGTTTAAGCCACTAACAGCAAACTAATTAACAATTGTTGTGAGTTTCATAATTTTTGCCAGCTTTGAATTCACCTCTCATCTAGTGGTGGGTGTGATAGCATGACCGCAACTTTGACAACTAAACAATTCTGCTTAAACACAAGAATATAAATTCCTCTCGCACTTGAGTCAGTAGACGGACGACATTATGGCTAGACCAACAAATTTTATCCTGGTGGTCCTTGCTGCAAAATCTAACTCAGGTCTGTGATTCAGGGCAATCGATTTTTTTCGGTTTTCCTTCAACCGCGCTTTATTGTGTTCGTCTAGATTATTCTTGGAAGATCTTGACGTGTTAAGCTTTAGACTGCTGTTTTGATAGGAAAAGTCGCGGGTAATTGATGCGAAAGATGAAGATTTGAAAGCTTTTAGTCCAAAGGCCAAAGTCGATTTTTGATTGGTTAATAGCCTGGTTCATTGTATTTAAATATTGATTTACAACGTAAAATAAACCTTGGGGCCTTAATAAATTGACTAGAGTACTTTTGGAGCTTGTACCGTAATCTAGTATATTTTCTGTACGTTCAGATGTCATTTAAAGGTGTAATTTAATCGATGGTATAATTCAAGTTTTGGAAGCGATAACCCTCCTCTTATAACAACGACAGAAAGGGCAGCAATCGAGCATGTTATGCTTCAAATGCAAATGTGTTTAAATTACATGAAGATGCAGCCAAACAGGTGGCCAGCCAGCCCGAGTAATGATGAATGTAACCTACGCGTTGTGAATTGAAACGAGCGGCACTTTCATTTCAAGTGATTTTTTTGATTGAGAAAATGGCCTTACAAAGCTGAGATATCCGCTCGATGCGGACGGACTAAACTCGAACGATGCTCGAGCCAGGACTGGGAATTGCGCGGGCGAAATCCGAGTCCAACTTCGAAGACTCACTACCGGCTGCGCGCGTCCTAGCAAAGGACCGGGTTATAATTAATGTAGGCGGCTATCGCCACGAAACGTACTTAAGCACGCTCAGGGTTGTTCCGGATTCAAGGCTGGCATGGATCGCGGAAAATGCTTCCAAACAGGCCGAGTACGATCCGGAGAATAACGAGTACTTTTTCGACCGCCACCCTGGGGTCTTCGCCAGCATTATCAATTACTATCGGACCGGCAAACTTCATACTCCTAGTGATGTATGCGGACCACTGTTTGAGGAAGAGCTGGCGTTTTGGGGGATAGACGAGCTTCAAATGGAGCCGTGTTGCTGGAGTAATTATACCCAACATCGAGACGCACAAGCGACGTTGAAGGCGTTCGAAGGATTGCAAAAAAGCGTCGAGGAATCTGAGAATGAGACCAGCGCGTTCAAAGTTCGACACAAGGAATCTTCAAGAACGAAATGGAAGAAGGAAATTTGGGCTATGCTGGAGCAGCCATATTCTTCAAAATACGCGCAGGTAGGGAATTTATATTATTTTACCTGATTTCTTTTTTCTCATTTCACTGCTTAAGGCAAATTAGATAACAATAACAATAACAACAAAAAATTTGATGTTTATAAAAGCAATTTTACTCAGCAAGTTTCTGGTGAAGATATCACATTTTTTTTCGCTATTACTTCAACCAGGGCAGGAGACTAATTTGCGTATAGTAGGGTCGAATTTAATGCTTTTTTGCAAACTGGTCTAGGACGGAAGTGAGATGGACTTGAACAACCGTCGTCAGTTTCCACCGTTTGAGTGCGAAAATCGTGATTTTAGTTCCGGCTAAATCGATAAAAGTCGGAGCTTGTGCCCATAAAACATATACGATTTTATTTTTGGTTTTTTTTTTTTTTTTTACGTTTCTGTGCGTATGCAAATTAAAAAAATGAGCTGGCATTTTGACTTGTTGAGGGGAACTTCAGCTAAAATACTTGTAGGAATAGATATCGGTTTACTACTCAGTATTATTTTAATTCTTGAGCATTTAAATTGAAAGGTATCTGAATGCAGATTGCGTCAAATTAAACGTAAATTTGATTCCAACTTGTGTAGGATATTTTACCGCAGATCCCAAGTCTCGAAGCGAGGATGTTGTTTGATGTTATTTATATTTAAAAATTCATCAACATTGTTTTCTATGTAATCACGTTCTGAGCTTTCAGCGCGCTTCGCTGTCAGGGAGCATGACAACACAATGGTCCATTGATAAAAATGCTGACATGAAACCCGATGGCTGTAGCAACATGGATGATATAAGAAAATTCTCTCATTATTAATTATGGTAATAACTCTTCCCACCAGCTCGGGAATAAGACCTTGTAGACGATTTCTTCTTCAGCAATAGCTTTTATCATCTCTACTTGGTTTTCAATCGATATTTTGAAAACGGGGACTTTTAAGATCGAGCTATTAATTGCTCAACGCTGCAGTATTTCTGGAAATTTGCGTTTTAATTTTGCATGCGTCGAAACTGACAATTTTGATACAATACATGTTTTGGCTCTGATAAACAATAGCAAAACCGACGTCTACTGTGCGAACAAAAAAAACTTATTCTAAAAGTTTAAAAAAGGACATACTCCCTATTACACGACTGACCCATACCATTTACGTTTCGACCCCTTCTTCGAGCCAACGACACTCATGTGTACAGCATATTTACTACTACCTCTGTAACGAAAACAACGACAGAACACTCCGTTGAATCGATCGACCTCTATCATTTGAAAATACGTAAATGAACTCGGAGTTTCACTGTTACGTTTCATATAAATTATAGCTACAGTCGAGTTTCCAAGGATTTTTCTTTGAGGAAGTATCTTTGAAGATAAAATCATGCAGTATCAAAAAAGAAATTGCGTTGATTCGCTCACAAGTTCAAGGCCATCTGTTAAATTTTCGTTTCAGGAAAAAAATCAGAAACAGTTTTCATCAGCCTTCAGGGAAACATAATTTTAATATGCATTCAGGTGCAATAAAGAATCGCTTTGGCTCTCTTTCTGTCGAAGATCTATGTCAGATTGTTTACTTAGTAATAAAAAACATACCTGTCTACGAGTTTTATACTTTTTCGCGATCTTGAGCATTTTTTTTATACATCTGTGATAGTGTCACTAGTCTGTCAACTCTGTGAGAAAACTTTCTCATTGTCGCTGAAAAGCCGTTATCCCTTGATAACATGAAATTACAGTGAAGGAACAGATAACAAAACTACTTACTGCCGACACTTGTTATCATGTGATGTTTTGAGAAAAAGCAAAGTATTACTGAAAGCCTGTATTCCGGTCCGTGTTTGTGCTAACGCGACAAATTTCGATGCATCCCATGTAAATATTAGTTTTCTTACCCCATTTTATATATGCTATGACTTGAACTGCCGGTCATTCCTCGAGGCACATC
The DNA here is from genome assembly GCA_022496165.2 of Catalaphyllia jardinei. Classification (NCBI taxonomy): domain Eukaryota; kingdom Metazoa; phylum Cnidaria; class Anthozoa; order Scleractinia; family Caryophylliidae; genus Catalaphyllia; species Catalaphyllia jardinei. The sequence continues at coordinate 23,087,438 of CM042757.1, read as the reverse complement.
CCTCGCTCTCTCGAACGATATCACATAAAAACGCTGCGAAGTTCAAAAACTTTACCGCTATCAAAACAAACAATTTCGGTGTCTGTCTTGCACATTATTTGAAATCTGGGAGTGCCTTTATATATTTTTATTTTTCGTCTTCGAAATATCTCATTTTTCTCATTTTTCAGTCATTTTTGTTGTTATTTTAGAGTTAGACAATAACAGTCAAATTTATCATGCATATATGCTGATTTCATTCAATGTTATTTACAACAAACTTTCATCGACCATTTTATTTACTCTCTAATGATAAATTTGCCATGCGAGCTTATTTCAGTGAAATTAAAAGTATGTTAGCTTTCAGCTAGGTTTCATATATGTGATATTAACCATAATGTACGGGGAATAATATTTGGCAAACTTGTACTTAAAGTAAATGTATTATTGATAATTTTTAAATATTTTTATATGAATATATTTTATAAAAAAGAATTGAAGGCTAAAATTTTCGAAATATTAAACTCTTTCCTTTCATGAGCAATTTGATCAAGAAGAATATCGAAGCTGAAATTTTCGAAATTTTAAGAACATTTCGAATAAACCCGAGGTGAAAAGAATATCTTTAATTTGTGTGTTGAAAATTTCTAAATACAGTACAATGTATGTTTCCCAACTAAACCGTATGGAATTCTTCGGCTTTCTTTTTACGGCAAAGCTAGCAAAAAAGGACCAAAATCGGAACTAGCTGTCTATTGTTCGATGCTAAACGCATTTCTGCAAGGAGTTATGTTCGGTATATCAGCCGCTTTACTGCCTGAAGGCTGGCTACAAAATTACCTTAACGCCGTCCAGACACCAAAACATTGGAAAATAGAATGCCATACGTTAGAATCTAAGAGTATTCAGCCTGAAATCGGCAGAAAAATAAGAATATTCAGCCTCGGCCGGAAAATATTCTTATAACCAAAAAGATCGAGTGTATGCCGGCGTAGAGAAGTACTTTAACAGATGTCGAATGTAGTGGATACCTGTTACAGTCTATTATTTATGGCCAACAGCTGATCACGAAAGATGTTCACACTAATTCAGTCTGGCCACCTTTGTCATGTACGAAATTAAAACTAAAGCTTCACGGGTGTTGAACCATTTAATACATGTGTATTTGCATTATTGTTACTAATGCTTTTTACACGAAGTCAGATAGTAGTATTTTATCGTATGTGCACCATTTCCGATAACGTATCTTGCACGTAACGAAAAGGAAAGAAATATAAATTTGGTTTTCGCATTATATATATAGATTATGCTTAACTTTGTTTTCCTCAAAATATTCCAAGAAAGGTAGTTTGGTTTAACGAGAAAAGAGAAAGAATTTTTCTTCCATCAATACAACCTTACATTGTTGTCAAGCCATGGCAATAACACAAATTGACTGCGGCCAAAATTTGGTCTTGATTATAATTGTTACAATAGTTGGGCAAGATGACAAAAGCTACCAAGCAGTTCAAGTATAATGTTACACGTCTTTGAAATAGTCTTCTCGCCCGCGGAAAACGAAACGAAAAACATATAGCTTCGTACTATTCGTTTTGGTCTACAAATGCTCCATGTGGCTGATTTTAGCCAGATATAACAATCTGATAACAACACTGACTTTAAATTACGACCGCACATAGTCTTTGTAATTTAAACGACAGGCACAAAAGTGACGGAGTTGTACTAGTGTAGCCCGCAAAGGGTTTTACTAACTCAGAAAAAACGCTTGTTCAACGTGTTCTGTACAAACCGAACGAACAGAGCGGCTAAAATTCAGTTCTCTTAGGACAATCGGGCTTTAGGTTATGTATTTTTCCCGCCTTTGGTACCCGTCACTCGTTGCATATTTTTGCTTCGATTGCTGATTGGCTCGTCCAACGTTTAACAGCGTGTTTACATGACGTCACCGCAGCCATATTGATTGCGTTCCAAAACAATAAAACCGTCGCCATGTTCGTGCACCAACCCAATCCTGTCGTTTCTTATAGAAACATTTAATTTCTTTCGTTCCAATAAATGTGCATTTGTGCTAGCCACGGGAGTAAAAACGCTCTGTTGATGCTGTATAACGCCCTTCTATTTGATTGAAACTTGCGTCAACTGTTACAACAAAATTACAACCCGTGAAAACAATACACCATTTTGCTAATGATCAGTTCCTGGTGAATTGTGGGTAGATCCAGTCCTTTGTGGGGGCA
>CM042757.1:23065247-23084822 GCA_022496165.2 Catalaphyllia jardinei | reverse complement strand
ACTTTCACTGCAAAATTAAAGAGACTTTGATCATTCAAGAGCTAAAGCCTTCCCTTAATGTCAATATTAGTAGTGAGAAGGTGTTGCTGTTTTAGCTGTTACTCATTATGTTTATACACGGACTGCTGCAGATCATATTTCTCAGTCTAAGTTCCAGACCTCTTATGTTTATGATATATATGGTTTTAAAAAAATTGTAACCGTCACTTTTGAAAATGTATGTTGACGACTAGCATACGAAACGTTAAGTTCTATATAAAAATGCGCTGGAATACAATGTTTATCACCGCTGTTTGTGTTATTTTCTTAATCGAGAGAAAAAGTGTTTCACCAATTCTGACGTAAATATTACTTACAAACCGATGAGGAAACTTGGCTCAAAATTAGCAAACTTGACGGGCTCAAGTCCATTCAGTTCCCTTGGGAGGGATCTCCAAGAATTTCATGATAATGAGACGAGAACCCCGGGAAAAAACTCTAGAAAGTTTTTTCTACGGGAGGCTCCGCCCCGAGGTCCAGCCTCTAGTCCTTTTGTTTACGTTAAAGTGGTACTATGATCAAATTTTTACCCCTTGTTTTTTGTGTGTATTACATAGAATTCCATGGAAAAGTAATAACACCGTTTACCGCTTGGAAATATGTGCATTAGTTCCGGAGATATTTAAGATTGAAAAATAGTTAAAATATGCAAATGAGATGACTGATGACGTCATTCACTCAAACCAATATTATATTGAGTATATAAATGTAGCTATCTTGGTCAATTTGCAGCGCAAAAGATTGAAACTTGGCATGCTAATAGCTCTACTGTAAACACACCTATAACCATAAAAAATTCCATTCTCATGGCAACTCACTCTTTTCCAGTCCCCACCCACTTGATTTCAATATGTTGGTGATTTTCAACTTGAAAATGTTAAACAAGGCCACAAAGTTGAGCTAACATATCTATAGGCTTGCTGAATCATGCTTATGAAGTGCTGTTAGCAGATATCAAAATGGAATGCCAAAGGTGGTCAGAAAAGCTTTTAATATGGGGAGGTCTGGAATCCAGTATGTTGCCATGTTAACAGAACTGTTAAGCTCATGTTGTGGAGCATATTTAGTAGAATCTTACTGCAAAAAATCAAACATTTCTGTTACAAACTGGCTGAGATATCTCTTTTCATCATATTTGAACAAATCTGGTTGAGTGTATGACGTCATCATTTGGCTAATTTGCATATTTTAAAAACTTGACTATCTCTGGAACGAAAAGAGATAATTGAAAATAGTAAACAGCATTTTTCTTCTCGTGCACTGTACTTGTTTATGTTTCAAAAAGGCCTAAATAGGAAAGTTGTGATTTTCGTCATAGTAGGGAGTTTTAGCAAACCACGACGGCGACGGCGAGGAGAGCGTCACCAAACAAAAGATTTAATGAGCTGAACAATGGTTCTGCACGTGCATTTTGAGTCTTGGTACATTTCTTTGCCGTCCTCTGCAAAACAACAACGTGAATTGACTAAGTTCTACGTATTTTGGAGAACGCGAACCTAAATGGCTAATTTTTCGTATCGCCGTTTGCAACTGAACGCTGTCTGTGAATATTTACCCTTTGCAAGATTTTAGACTGATAGGCGTACTGAACAGATTTACAGAGTTGCGACATTCGAAGGTAAAATTATAAACTCATTTTTCACAAGGTCTCGTCCCCGCCGTCGCCGTTGTCATTGCTAAAACTCCCTAGTACCACTTTAATGAACAGCATTGCCAGAGAACATCAAGCATTAACAGACGGAAGAGATTTTAACCAAAAAATAACTGAGCATTATTTGTTCAGTTCATGCACAGGACAAAATATAAGAATCCGTAAACGGAAACGTGGCAGTAATATGTGAAACCGTTGCGGAAACACGACGGTTAACACGTGTTTCCGTTGTCGGTTTGGTGACGTTTACTCGTGTTTCCGTTACTGCGGTCACAGCCGCCGGGCCCGAACCACTTTTTTTACATGTTTCCGTGAAGTTTCAGTTGACGGAAACAAATTTTTCCCCCAGCGTAACTTCATCTTAACATGTGCTGAAACACATGGTAACGTTACGGAAATATGAGTTTCTTTATATTTCCGTCGACGTAATCATACTTAAAGGTTTACGGAAATACAAGGCTACGCTCCGGAAACAGATTTTTCTTTTCTCCCGTTGACGTAATCAGACCAAATGTCCACAAAAATACTAGGTTACTTTCCGGAAACAGGTTTTTCTCTAGTTTCTGCTGACGTATTCAGGTCTAGAGGGGACGGAAAAATATTAGGTTTTGTTCTGGAAACACGTTTGTTGCTTGTTTGTTTCTTGTTTCTTCTATATATCGGACTCTTTCATGCTTCAATATGTTAAATCACACAAATATGAGAGCCAAATTTTCTTTACAGCTTCGATCAATGTATTTCATTATTTTTCTGTTCGCTTCAATCGGTCAATCGGTGACACTTAGTTAATTTTTATTATTTAAAAAAAAATGTGTATTCGTTCGTCGTCCTCGTCATTGAATATAACATGCCCGAAATTCTTTTCTCAACAAATAAACATCAAGAAAAACTTAATGCTAGTATGTATAAAATGTCAAATGTTTTGAAAATGTATCGAATTAGTCGCTTCGGACTGCCCAAAGAGGGCCGTTAGTTGGGGAGGGGGGGGGGGGGGCGTGGTGATTCCTCTTCAGTTCGGTTGACACGTGCACTTGTGCGTCGTTGCTTCTCAGTTAGTCCGGCCAAATACGCCTCATCCAGTTTCGATTTAATATTCCGCAATTTGATCTTCTCCCATGACAGCTTTCTGATCTTTCGTGGTCTTGGGCCACTTCTTGGTTCTACTGCAGCTTTCCTCCGACGACATATAGTGTAACGCGTCTGGGGAAGTCAGAATTTATCGTGCTCTTCATTTGTCCCCTTCAGACAGCACTGTCGAGTTGTCCAGACAAGACAGTCGTTGAGAAAGTTTCTAAAGTAAATAATTGATCGGGACAGGTGAGAATCTTGTCAGAGTACTACTGAGATGTTTAATCATTGCTAAAGCTGCCACAACTGCCCTTTCAGTAACATTATTTTAGGGAAAAGCTTGATTATGAGGCTAAGCTAACGCTTCATACAGACAAAAGACACGAAAATCAATGAAGCTATTCAACACACACGAATAATTGTTACCAAGAGATAATAGTAATATTATTAGTCATATTTTCTCCTGTTTTGATGGATTTAAGTGACCCGTCCTGAAACATCAAAGACAAAATAGCTATCAAACTGGCCTCATACAATTGATGCACAATACTTACCCTCTTTAAACGATTGCTTCGCTTAATTTGCCCTCGGTGCTTCTCAAAGCTGTTGTTTGTTCTCCTTGTTTTATCGTCCCTTATGAATCATTAATGCTCATGAACAGCAGCTAATTCAAAATGAATAGAATAGGTTAGTTGACGAGGTATGCTGTCGGTACGAATCGGTAGAATCACCGCAAGAAAAAGTGGCTGCCGCCCAAATGTTATTCAATCAGCGATAGCAACTTTATGCAGTATTGATCATGCATATGAAGACTTGACTTACGTTCAAACATAGTTACAACCGTTTCAACCGATTTCCTCTTCTTCCGTCGCTGCCCGCGCTTCGCATAGTTCGCAGCTTTGCCGCTCGTGTAACGCACACTTTCAATATTTTCACCTTCTTTGCCCCTGATGTTATAACAGACTGCTGGCAGTCTAATCTGACCAACTTGAGAGGCTTGATTGCCTGTACTAGCACCTTCAAAAACGCTCTCATAGAACAAAAACAATACAAATTGGCCCAAATTCTATGGCCAGCCGGTGTCTTATTGGAGGAGGTTCAACTGTTCTTGTAATGCAATTAAGAGAGAGGCTTACCTTCGATGGTTGACTTCATCCACTTTTTCTTGCCGTAAACTGCCCGCACTTCAGTTAAGAGTTTCTTGGCCACAACTTTATTTGAGGAACTGTCGAAACTACACATGCAATAGAAACAAAGGGAAATATTTAGAATAGAGAAACGATTGCAAGCGAGAGACTCTGAAATGACTGTCAGACCGCGATGAAACAATCATTAACTTGTGAATTCTCTACCCTTATATAATACCTAGAGCCTGAGAAAAGTACCCCCTTTCGGGCGGAGCCTCACTGTATAGGCCATATAGGGAGTAGCCCCGGAGGATGAGAGCATACTGGGATCTGCAAAGGCGAGCATCTATTTTGGAGCAGGGTTGGTACAGTGGTGACACCCCTCGCCTTCCATTAATTTGGCCCGGCAGCTGGATTCCTGCCAGGTGTCATATGTAGGATGAGTTGGTTGTTGGTTCCGGTGAGGGTTTTTTTCCGAGGTATCCAGTTTTCCTCCCTCCAAAAAAACCAACATTTCCAAATTCCAATTCGATCAGGAAAGAAGACCCGCATGACATCCAGTTAGAGCTGATGTGGCTTCCAATCTTTTAAAAAATCATATTTATTATTTTTTTTTACAATATTGTGCTTACTCTTTCTCTCTGTTGTTTTTTTTCCAGATATTTGCCATGGTGTCATTGATTGTTATAGTCTTATCAGTGCTCACGTTTTGCCTGGAATCAATTGAAGACTTGGGTGAGGACTACAAGTCTTTGTTCGAGGGCATGGAATATTTCTACCTGGTGTGGTTTTCAGCCGACTTTCTGGCCAGGCTTTTCACATGCCCTTCACTACCCGAATTTTTCAAGACATTTATGACATGGGTCGACATAACATCAGTGGTTCCCCTTTACGTCAACTTATCAAATACAGTGACAGGCACTCTCACCTTTCTATTCGTTCTCCGATTGATTAGGATTTTCCGGTTATTCCGTTTTTTCCGGACCATGAGTGGCATGCAAGTGATTGGACATACCTTGAGAGCCAGTGCGCGAGAGCTGTTTCTGTTGGTCCTTATCCTCCTGATTCCCATGGTCATTTTCTCGACATTGGTTTTCTATGCAGAAAAGGTAAGAAAACTTGACATCTCTCATCACTTCACGGAATGGTTTTGGCATGAAGTAGTGCCCTTCATTTAACGTGGCCCTTCAAATGAAAGCTATTGAGCGGTACTTCCGCGTGATACTGCTTATTATGCTGTACAAGGTGGTTCTAATTTTCAAATCTGTGGATAAACCCATAGTGTGTGACCATTCAAATAAAAGCTATTGAGCAGTACTTTCATGTAGTAGTTCGTATTGTGTGATCGTCCGGGTGAGAATAGTTCTGAAAAGAACTGTTGTTGGTGACTGACGTTTCGACAACCTGAGCGGAAGTCATCTTCAGAGTCAAGTGAATAGTGTTTGTCAGTCGATGATGTTATAAGTCTGGTCCGTTGATAGTGACTGGTCAGTTAAGCCATGATGGTATTGGCTGGAAGACTCATGTAAAGTTAGTCATCAGTCATTGGTCGGTTTCGATCCGTCTTTTGTTAGTCAAGTTGGTCTGTTAGAGTCCGTCTATTGTAAGTCAAAATATTTAAGCCGGTCTGTTAGAAGTCCGTTTGTCGGTTTCGTTTTCGTCGCGGATAAGTCATGTAGTACTACTTATTAAGCTTCAAGATGAATGAGCACACATAAATATTGGGGTTTCATCTATAACTTTATAAGGTCAAGCCACCTCGAAATTAACAAATAAACAGCATCACGTGAAAGTACTGCTCAATAGCTATCATTTGAATGGTCACACACTATGGTTTTATCCACAGACTGAAAAGTCAGAACTACCTTGTACAGCATCATAAACAGTACCACATGACAGTACTGCTCAATAGCTTTCATTTGAATGGTAACACACTATGGTTTCATCCACAGACGGAAACGTTAGAACCACCTTGTACAGCATAATAAGCAGTACCACACGGAAGTACCGCTCAATAGCTTTCATTTGATCACACACTAGGGTTTCAGACTCAAAAGTCAGAACCACCTTGTACAGCATAATGATCAGTACCTTCAAGTGGTACTGTTTATTATGGTGTGCATGGTGGTTCTAAATTCTAACCGTTGAAAAGTACTTTTAAATGCCATCAAAGTTTGGTTTTATTATTTTTTCTGCAGACTCTAAAGCCATCATCAAATTCAGATTTTCACAGCATCCCGGAAGCCTTTTGGTGGGCTGTAATCACCATGACGACAGTAGGCTACGGTGATGTGTATCCCAAGTCCCTTCTTGGAAAGATTCTTGGCGCAATTTGCGCATGCGTTGGGGTGCTCATCGTAGCACTTCCTGTGTCTGTGATTGGCAGCAACTTCACTTTGTTTTATTCTCATGCGCAAGCGCAGTTAAAACTGCCTAAAAAGAAGCGCACACCGATTTTACTTGGTGCTGCAGGCGCTCTCGTGTCAGAGTCCACTTTGTACAACAATGAAGGAAATTCGGACAGTTCAGAGGCAGTAAGTAATCCGAGTCCACGCGACGAAACCTTGCCTCTGCCGCGAAAAAGTCTTCGGAATCCATCGATAACTCCTCGGTGTCGCTCGATTCGTAGGGAAGCGGTGCTACCACCCTCCACTTTGCCGCCGCTAGCGTCGGACACCTCCGATGTGGAACATGCTTTCAATGTCAAGAAGAGCGCTGAAGAATTATTTTCGTCTCCTCCTACGGGTAGTGCAATGGATATATCCAGTGGCCTCCGAGGAGCCAGTGACGTCATGTTGCATATAACCGCTCCCTCGCACCGCCGAATGGCAATTTCCCCCGCACCCACCCCTCCCTTAAGAAGACACAGTCAGCGTAGGAGAAGGCGAGGTGGAAGTAAACGACTGGCTAACCGTGGAAAGGGCGATGCATCGTCACACGAGAAAGAGAGAGACAGTTATTATACGACAACAGACGGAGATAGCCCCGGGGAGAGTGAAATCCCAGGGAAATCCCAAAGTGAAACCTTCCCACAGGAAGGATACGGTGGAACGCACGAATCGTCAAATGAATCAAACACATCAGAACACAAAAATAATGAGGCTAGAAGAACGGTTCTTTCGGAGGATAAAACGGAAGATGAAATGCGATCGGGGCGTGACTCTGGTCACGCTCGTGACTCTGTTCACGTTTGTGACTCCGGTCACGCCCGTGTTAATTTACGGGGAGTTACGCTTGACTCTAGCAAAGACTGCAATCAGGATGAAAAGGAACAAGAAAGAAAAAACAATAAACTAGAACCTGCGCCACCGTGGAGATCATCAGAAAACTTAAACGATGAGAAAGATGCAAACAAACTATCCACCGAACCTCGGGTTAGGTCTAAAAGCGAACTCGCGTCCGGTGACACTCCGCCAGGGAAGAGGCGAAACGCGATTGGTGGAAACCGAGGTATTTCGTCATTGCCAATCTCACCTCTAGTGAGATCAGACGAAAAGATACAAAGACTACCAACAAATGGATCTTTTGATGATTTAAAAAGTAGAAAATGCATAGAAAGTGCAAGAAATTCGCAAAACGCAGACGGCAATTCTCCTTATGAAATGAAACACTTGCAACATTCTACGCCTTCACAGAGCAACAACGTGTTGGAATTTGAAGGCAGGGAAGATATGCTTAGGTCAGCAATAAGGGGCCATAAACGAGACAACCTTCAAAATATGACCCGTGTATGATCCTAGCTCAGCCGCACAAGAAGAGGAGAGGTGGTATGGAGAGGAGTCCGATGAATGTCAGACTCATTTCATCGACCTTACTGTATAAAGATCACTTATTTTTTATCATAAGACAAAACCTCGACAAATTGAGCGATGGTGTATTTATGCCTTCCTGAAATTCTTGCCTCAACCCCCTTCTAAAAAAATTCCCTCAACGTTTCAGCGTTTTTACATGACCTCATGGCAGCCATACTGGTGTTCAAAATAATGAAACAGCCGCCATGTTGGTGAACCAATCCTGTTGGAGTTGAACACTCTTCTACCTTTTGCTCCAATAAATATAGCGCTCTATTGATTGATGTGCGTAACAATTTTGACGTGAGTCAATCGCTGCCACATTAACGCCCTGAGGGATACTTCCTTCTATGGACTGTATGGGTATGTGCAGCTCCAAGGGATGTGGTTTTTCAGCCGTTTTGATCATGAATTGGGCATCGATTTGGCCATTTTGGTCTAAAGAGGGTACGCTTTTTGTACTCTGCTCTAGTCTTAAATTGGGTATGATTCTTTTAGAAGAAGCTACTTTTTCATCAGTATAAACAAAAGTCTTTCAAAAAGTATGTTTATAGGGCAACTGTGTCAGGGGCAACGGTCATAAGTAGAGTATCAAATTTTGATCACGTAATAAATAGAGGAAAATCGCAGATTTGGTTATAAATAGGCTAAGGTTTTGGGAAGCAGGCTAGCCCCACCCCAACAACTGTTACTGCATGGGAGTATCCCCCGGGCATTCATGTGGATTCTGAGGGGAAGTGTCAAAAATATCGGCAATGTTCTGCCCACTTATAAAAGCAAGACCTTTGTTTGTCACCATTTTAAAAGTAAAACTTCTACTCATCTGGAGAATAAATTTTTATCGGCTGCTTGATCCGGTTACGATCGCAATTTTGGCTTTGTAATGTTGCACGCCACCGCGTGGGCAGTGTGCCAATACAAGCTGTCCCGTAGAGGGAATGCTTTTTAGGATTTGACCCTGCACAAAACCTTGCAAAATGCAAAAGGTGGTTATGTGTTCTTATACCACTAACCAACAGGCCAACATTGCGACTACATAATTTGTTCATAGTTTTTTAACCTAAAACAAAGGATGTGCAGGGTCAAAGACCTAAATAAATCTTGCCAGTTTGTTTGCTTCTTTGATGTTTACCGGGCTTTTCAACAATTTCCCTCTATTGACTTTGATCTGGGCCATTTACTGTCAAACCGATGTAACTTGTTTCTACGTCTGAAGCTTAATTTTGAATCTGGATTATGCTACACTGCTATACAAAGTAGATTTAATTTGATAGTAAAGATAGTAAATTTTAAGCTCCGTGAATGTCACAAACGTGAGACAAAGAGTAATGAAAACCCCGTCGGTTAGGCAGGTTTGGTCTTTGTTCCACATTCGTGCCATGATGAAGCAATAAATAAAACAAACAAACGAATTCGTAGCGTTCACTCTTGTTGGCAAGTATATGTGTGCGTCTGAGGATAAACTCTACAACTTTTCTAAGTTCAAAATTGGGTTGGAGTAGAAGAATCGCGGCCTTAAGCCCCGCGACCAAACGATCGCAACATCTCAGCGCAACATTTCCCAACATTGTTGGCCCAGCATTTGTAAGGGCCGCGTTATTCGAAAGCCGGTTAACGTTAACCCAGGATTAAACGTTAACTGAAGCATTATTTTTCTTGTTTAAAAATGTTTTTCACTTCTAACGTTTGGTGTAGTTTGAGATTACTACAGCTCAAAACTAGAAGGCAAACAATATAAACAGATTACCTAACCAAAAAGTTACAAAACTGAAATCAAAATTCTCCCTAACCCTGGGTTAGCTTAATCGGGCTTTGAACAACCTGAACCCGCTAGGTTTCTTTTAAATCTTAAGCTAGGATTACAGAGCAGATGGTTTTCTATGACGGTGGGGATGAATCCAAATGAGTTATAAACCACGACGACAACGGCAACTGTGGGAACGTCACTGAAAAAATTTAGGGACCTTATGCATATACGAAAGCGACGGCAAGGACGACGCCTACTAAAAATGTGTTTCTATTTTACTTTGAAATTTTGCATTTATTTAGATCTATTCAGTGTGTTTATCGGTATTAAAACTTGCCCCTGCTGAAAATGCTACTAATGTATTCAGTTCCAAATAGAAATACGACAATTTATCCGTTGTGGTTCAAGTTCTCCAAACAAAGCAGAATTTGGTCATTTCACGTTGCTGTTTTGCAGAGGAGGGCAAAGAAATGTACCAAGAATTATAACGCATGTGCACAGCTATTGTTCTGCTCATTAAACCTTTTGTTTCGTGACGTTCTCGTTGCCGTTGCAGTCGTGTTTTGCGTAAGGTCCCTAAATTAATGATTCAATGGGCAGTACGATGGCTGTGCATGTGCGTTATAATTCTTGGTACATTTCTTCGCCGTCCTGCAAAACAACAAAGTGAAATGACCAAAATCTACGTTGTCTGGAGAACGTGAACCACTACGGCTAACTTTCGTAGAATTTTTATTTCAAATTTAGAGCTGTGTTTCGGATTTAGTCTTATAATGATAGTTTTGACAGTGATGAGTACTGCGAGATTCGTAGATAAATTATATTTTTCATATTTTTAATCGACGTTGCACTCGTCGTGGTTTCTTAAATAAACTCCCTAATATTAGCCCCAGAGGGACAACTTAACCTTGCTATGCAATGAATTAATTTTTCCTAACCTTCAATTTAATTCTGCATCACTTTGAAACAGGATTATCACGATGAACCGGTCTATACTACATGTTTCACTGAAAACATCACCAAACTGACGTTACTTGGAGCCTCTTTTAATTTCATACCGCGATTGAAAGCAACTCGAAAAAAGCCTGTTAAAAGACATCAAATAGCTTTTTTGGCAAACGGAAAAGTATTTATTCTTAGATTATACCACCGTCAAAAAAGATATATGATATTAATTCAAGGCTTGGTGATAAAATTATCGATGTCATCCGTTGCTAGGAAACACAAGCCAGACAGGTGCAAAGGAAAAATAAAGACCCGGATGCGATAAAAAAATAAACATATCTTCGATTTACAAGCGGGGAAATTCTGGTCTTCCAGTTTCTCTAAATTTGCGGTTTAAGATCAAGAAATTCAAGTGAGCTTCATGTCCTAAATAACTGTGTGAAAGGAAAAAAATGTCACCTCTAGAAAGAAGGGACACGAGCAAGCTTGACGCTCTCGCTTCAAAGAAAGACATGCGAGATCGCGTTGTTCTCAATGTCGGCGGAAAACTCTTTGAGCCATACATTAGCACACTGAGAAATATACCAGATATTCCACTCTCGAGGATCTTAGAGAACCGAAGCAAACTGGACTACGATCCAGAAACAGGGGAATATTTTTTCGATCGACATCCAGGCGTTTTCGCGCAGGTTTTGAACTATTTACAAACGGGCAAGCTTCACTGTCCTCGAAACATTTGCGGTCCATTATTCGAGCAAGAACTCGCTTACTGGGGCTTGGATGAACAGCAAATGGAATCATGCTGTTGGCCAAATTATACGAAACACAGGGACGCTCAGGAAAACTTGCAGGCCTTAGATTTTAGGCCAAAATATGAAAACTCGGCCGACGAGAGGCAGCGGGATCGGTTTTACAATCATCCCAATTCGTCGTGGTGGCAAAGAAATCAGCCAATCGTTTGGGAAATTTTGGATGATCCGTATTCGTCCTCGACAGCCAAGGTACCTTGTAATTCTTTTGTGCTTACAGTGAGAGGAAATATTAACTTTCTGGCTTACGCCTGGTTGTTATAAATGAATGAATGAATGTTTTTTCTTTCAGCAAGCCAAATGAAACGAAACAAAAATGAAACAAAAATAATCTCAAAACTGTGATGTTTGTTTAGCACAAGAAATGCAAATTTCTATCAATACAAAACCACAAAGAGAAATTGACTACATAGGAAATTAGAATTTAAGTCATATTATGTTATGGCCTACAATATTAAAATTCTTGCAAACGTTCTTATTTTTGCTACTGAAAAAATAAAAACATGTTGCTTTGCCCTATTCCTCACCCTTATGATGCGAAAAAAAGTTATGTCTTGTTCAATTAAAAATTATCTGAAACTCCTTTGAAGCTTGCGTAAATGAATCTGAATAATTCGGAATATCTTTTCTTTGACGGGATTATTGAATTACAAATTACACTACTGAATTTCTGTTGTAAAAAGAACACATTTTGGTTCAATACCGTAAAGTGCCGCTCAATTAAGCCCTAAGCTAATGCAACTTCGGATGGGCTTATAAACGGAAAGGGTCTATACCGGAGGTGGCTTATCTAAGCCCATTAACAAAAATAATTTCGAAACGAGCTATGGCTGTGTTGATATAAAATAAGTCTTCTATTTACTGATTTTCAATTAAGCTTTAAAACATAGCATACCGATTTTATTTTATTTTAAACTAGTGGAGGGCCTATATCTGGCGGGGCTTATAATTGGAAGTATAATATTTTGTTTATCGGTAGATGGGCCTTTAACTGGGAAAGTGGGAGGGGGGGGGGGGGCAGGGTTGCTGATAAGGGAAAGTTTACGGTACGGCAAAATAATGATAATAATTTTTTCGCCGCATTTTCAACCTCTCTACATTTGAGTTCTTATAAATTTTTTCAGGTATTTGCCTGGGTCTCTCTGGGATTCATAGTCACTTCCATCTTCACTATTTGTCTGTGGACCGTCGAATACTTCAAGGGAGTCAGAGAAGTGACCGTCACTCGCAATGTTACGCATGGAGCAAATAATTATAGTAAGTACAGTGGTGAAATAAGACCTTAAAAAGTGACTGGGACATCAATAGGGAGAAGAGATGTTGCCTGCTTTGCAAAATGAAAAGTATATCCAGTCATTAAGCTCAGCTCAGTCACGGCTTTTGGAGTTATTCTGAAAACATGCAAATAGTAGTTTACTAACCGTTTAAAAACAAGGATGGATAAGGACAAACTGAAAAAGATTATAGCTGCCGTAAGCTGATTTAATTTCATAAGATCCACAACACGCGACACTGTCGTCGCTAACGTACAAAAGCAGTGGCGGATCTAAGGGAGGGGCCCGGTTGGCCCGCCCGCCCCCCTTATTTTGGGTGAAAAAAGAAGAAATGACTGAAGAAGCAAACCCCGACTGGACAAGTAAAATAGAACCGGTCCCTCCCCCCCCCCCCCCTTAGCTCAAGGTCTGGATCCGCCACTGAAAAGCGTACACAAACATATACAGGAATTGACCTTGCCAAAGGGTCTTGCAAAGGTGCACGTTAATAAACTCTTCTGACTACCACTACCAACCTGCAAAACTGCAAACTCGCAAAATGAAAATCAGAACGCTTGTGGAAAAATGACAGGTGACGCGTGATGTCCCTTGATGTCGCGCGATATCACGTGATGTCACTTAAACCGAATATAACTATACCACAAATGAATATACCACAAAGATTAACAAGGATTGCAAACGAGAAACTTGAAATATTAGGTTAAGGTTTTTAATATGCGCGTGGAAACCGTGGTTTACGTAGCTCTTTAAGTTATGAGTATAGTGCTTTGAAATATCTTAACGACTTTACCAGGTTCACCATCCGCCACTCTCCTTTGTACTTGATTTAGATAATGCATGTTTCAATTTGCAAAACAAGAAATAAACAACAAAAACAGCGACAACAACACCGACAACAACACCATCTATCAAGTGTTGACTCACTTCTCACTGGTCTAGAGATGGTTATGTTCTTATCAAGTTTCTTCAATTCAAATCTATTACTGGTCTTTCTTGTGATATGGGCGTGTTGTTACAAAAATCCAAAACAGACCAACGAAAACCAAGTGGGAGTTGTTAGGATGCTGGCATCAAGATTGCAGCGTGTTTAGATTTCATCTCTTCGGTCCTGTAGTAACGACTTTCACTCGCCAAAAATAATCAGCATTTTGTTATTTCTGCGATCCATACTAATAAACGTTCTTTGAAACTTTTCTCAGCAACAAAAACGACCACGGAGCTTGAGGGTTCCCGGATCCCAATGGACGTACTGACGATCATAGACTCGGTGTGCACAGGTTGGTTCACGCTGGAATTTCTGTTGCGCTTAGCTTTCTGTCCCAGTAAGTTCCAATTTGCCAAGAAGCTTCAAAACTGGATTGACCTGCTGGTGATAATCCCGCTGTACCTGCTTCTCGTGTTCGAGCGCACAACACTGATTGAGGTCCTGAACACCACGCGGGTGGTTCGCATCTTCAGGTTCTTCAAGCTCTTGTACGACCTCCAAATTCTCGGCAAGACAGTCAAGGCAAGCCGTCACCAACTGGGTCTTCTCCTCCTCATTCTCCTCATTCCGGTCATCATCTTTTCCAGCCTCACTTTGTACGCTGAGAAGAGCTGGGGCACGGATAAATCCAAAGCGCTGTTCCACAGCCTGCCTAACTCTGCCTGGTGGGGTGTCATCACCATGACAACAGTAGGATACGGGGACATTGTCCCGGAGTCATTTGCAGGGAAGGTCATTGGTGGTATCGCTTCCATTTGCGGCATCATCATCCTCTCTACGTCCGCCTCCGTGATTGGCAGCACCTTTTCCCTGTACTACAACCTGGCGCAAGCGCAACTGAAGATTCCCAGGAAGCAACGAAACTTTGAAGTTGACTGCCAGAGTTTGCCAACTGTGCTGGCCTACAGAACCAGTCAAACTGATTCTATTGTGATTTCTAACAATTCAGACAGTGGCTACCAGCGTTCACCTAATCGCCTTCAGAACAGTGATCGAAACAGCTTTGTATTTGATTCTAAAGCTATGTCGTCACCCAGGTCTCCATGCGTGTGCCAAAGTTCCCAAGATCCTCCGATACCTTTGAAGCAAGTTTCGCCACCGCGTCCATCTTTACCCCTGACCAGGAAGGCAAGTATCAGACGAGATAGCATCCTTGTGTGAGGAGATGAGATGTTTGTTGCAGAATTAAGTAGGACATGTTGACATCCGAAATTTAGTAAAAAAGTAACAACTGGTCGCGTGAAGTCGCGATACAAATTAGGTAAGAGAAAAACACGTGTACCAAAGAAAACGATGCCATTTAATGATCAAACAGCAAAAGCTGTAAAAAGTGCTTAAGATACGGTTATACAAGAGATTGTAAGCAAACCTATACAAATAGAGAGTACATTAGAAGCTAAATTCAGCGTGTGTAAATATTATAGAAAGATGGTGTTAACCTGACGCATATCTATAATTAAAGGATGATAATAAAAATCACAGCAGTATACTGCTATACTTGGGACAATGAGAGACTAACGAATTCCCGTACAGAAAAGTCATCAATTTCGGTCGAGGTAACTAGCTTGGTTCTTAAATTATAATTCTTCTTTACTCATTTGAAACGAGACAAATCTAAAAAAAAATCATCCTTTTTTTGCAGCAAAACGTGAGGCTGGTCAAATTCTACTTTCCTCAAGAAATATAATTCTATCATAATCCAAAACGGTGTCGAGCCTTTGTACTATGGTACGAACCGCGTACACTCTGTCATCTTCGAGTTACGTATAATGTCCTGTATCATTCTATCAGTCAGGTAATCAATGTTCGCAGTAGCTTCATCAAGAAAAATGATTTTGGCAGTCTGTAACAAAGCTAGAGCTACACGAATTAGTTGCCTTTCTCCCACGCCAAAGTTATGCTCTCCTCCAGCAATGACAAGTTGTAGTTGTAGTCGTCCAAGGTCCCTCGTGAGCCCTGAACTGCACCCTCTCCTGCAAGAAAGGTGCAGATGTAAGCGTCACTGTGTTGTTCCCAAGGATCTTGGTTACGCCTCAGAGTGTCGTTTAAGATAAAAGGTCTTTGTGGAATTACTGCAGCAGATACTCTCAGTGCCCGGATGTTCAATGTACTTGTCCCCCCTCCCCCCTCCCCCCTCCCCCCCGCCTAACGTCATCAATGATAACTTCTCCCCTAGACTCAGGCATGCCGTGTAGGAATGCTAGCTGCCATGAGCCGGCAACTTCCACCACTTCTGCGACAAACAGTACCAATCTAAAACAAAAATAACACAACATTTAAAAGCTGATTGTTTCTGTTCGCTTCGAGTACACAAAAACACTCAGAATTGTGTTTGACAAGTGGAGACCGCCTTAATCTTCCATCGAGCCAAATTTCTTAGAAAAGCATTTTTATCAGCATGGCTTGGAATTCAAAAGAACAGAAGCCAAACGATATATCTATACATCGGTAGAAACCATACACTACTGATCTATGCTAATGTTTTAAATAAATGGAGTGTTATCATGAGTTACATGACTGTGCATTTACCGCTTGGGCGCTTAAGCAATGGCGACGATGACACAAAGGACGACGGCAGGAAACCGTTAAATGGTTTATATTTTATCTTCGAATTTCGCAATAATCTAAAACTTTTCAATACGCCGAGGGGTCTAAAACCCTACTTTAAATTAAACATGTAACGCTAAGCGATTAATTCCAGCACAAACTACGATAGCTGCGGTGGCTTTCACATTTTTCAAATACTCAAAACTTGGTCATTTTAGTTTGTTGCCTTTCAGAGGACGGCTACGAAATGTACAAAGATTTATAATGCGCGTGCTCAGCTGTTGTTCTACTCATGAAACCTTTTGTTTGGTGAGGTTGTCGTTTCTGGCGTTGTGGTCGTGGTTTGCTAATAAATTTGGCGGACTTAGTCTGTTAAAGCAAAAATTGCGAAAACTGATCCCAATTAGTTTTCTTCCCGACAATTCACTTGATTTCTTTATCTGAATGTATCAACATTTCGTGTAGTAGCACGTTCAATGATCTTACTTGGTAGGACACATGCAACAGAAGCCACTAGAACGCCGGGATGGTTACCGATTGCAATCCCAGAATGACTTGCGTTGTCCATGAACAGAACAAACTACAACATGTACGCAGGCTCGATTTCTGGCCACTTTGTCGGGAATACAACTGTATGCACTACCAGCCGTCAGGTCACCCTAGTGGGCACTACCATGTAAAAAGGAAGGGAGTGTTTGTCGGAAATTTTGCCGAAAAGAACCCCTATTAGGTACCAAGATTCTGCTTTCACCCCTACTAACAGGTACAATTCCAACACAGCACACTATCTCCTGACATATTTTAGGCGGACTCGATACTCTAAAGCGTACTGCAAAAGCTACACCTGAGGACGTTTTGAGAATGAACACTGTAGGTATCAAAATCGCTTTTTCAAACCCCAACAAGATAAGACGAGTACCCCGCGTCCTTTTCCTATGGGAGTTCTCTCCAGGGGGGTCAGCTCAACTAACAAAAATGGAAACACCAGTTTCTTACCTTCCCGGATGCAGAAGCGGCTCGTGCAGTTTCAGCTTTTTGAAAAACTCAATTAATTCCAAATTAAACTCAAAACTGTATGATTACCTATGCTAACATTTGAACGTTTCCTTTCTCTTTGGTTATTTAGTAGATAGTTACTGTGAGGCGTACTCTGGGACCTAAAGTCGTCGTAACTTAAGGCGACTTTGGGCGATTGAAGGCGGCTTAAGCAAAATTGGCAAAAAAAAACATTGCGACTTTAGGCAATTTAAGGCGACTTAAGGCGACTTAAAGCGATTTAAGGCGACTTAAAGCGATTTAAGGCGACTTAAAGTGATTTTATTTCACACAAGTAATAAAACTTAAAGTTAGCAAAGTCCATAAAATTCAAAAATGTTCACAGAATCCCTCACAATAGACCGATATTAGCTAATACATGTATTGTGATTATTATCTTGCTTACTTTTGTATTGCTATAAGTCACCATAGTCTCAAGTATCCCAGTTTCAAACCACTTTAGCTAAACAACAGTTATTGTTCAATTATATAGTCCAAGCTAGTCAATAAATAACCAGGAATCAACATGGCGACTGGTATATGCCTAAAGTAATTATATCAAAATACGAAGCAACATCTAACAATACTATAATAAAATATGTAAATAGTGACATAACTTTTAAGTTTAAGAAAATAGAGATGATTTACAGAAAACTAATAATTTTTCCACAAAATCAAGATTCTTTGCGTGTACTAAGTTTAATTATTTCACAAAGCTTTGTTGCTTGGGGCTCTCACTTGGTGTAGTCGACACAGTTGGCGCACAACAATAGGAAACAAAAGGACAAAAGAACAGGGAAAACAATGAACTAAATAGGTTAGTGAAGCGGTGTTCTATTGTGATGTGTCCTGTGTTGTCCGGTGTCTTCTACACCAAGGAGCCTTCACAAATAATTTTACCAAGGTAACGATTTTCATAACTATTGTTATTATTATGATTATTATAAAAATTGTTTCCTTGGTAAAATTGTCTCCAATATTTTTGGTACTTGTATTGTCCATTTTGGCATGGAAGTTAGGCAAATCACATGCCTTTCTAACAGCATCCATAGTTCATTGGTCCTTTTCAGGGACCCAACCAATTTGTTGTTCTCCTGCCTTTGTCGCCAACCACGTGATAACTTCTGGTCCTTGGAAAGAAGACTTCCTTTCCTGTCTTCCCAACCACTTTCTGGCTCCATAAAACTTTGACGTCTCACTTACAGAGAACCGAATTTTTTTTGGAAGATCTTTACTTTATCCGCTGATCGGATCACCAGGACCTAGTTCCAAGTTTTGACTTGGTTCAACCCCGCAACGTTTGACCTACAAAAAATGAGATATTTAAGTTAAAATACGGTTGAGGTTGTCCTTTAGTCGCATGTTCGTAAATAACTAATGTAATTCTAGTGAGGCCTTTGCGGATGGTGATTTGTTTTATTCCAAGCTTTCGCCGATCCACGGCATCATCAGGGAGAGTGAGAAAAAATATATCGCTGTAGCTTAAAAGCGGAGTAGGTGCCACTGTAAATTAGAATATGTAATTAGGCTAGAAGGACGCACAATAGGTAATGAGTGGTGGCGTGATAAAATGTGCGTGATCCAGTTAAGATAATAGGTCTCTGAGTTCTGAACCTTCCTCACGGGAGTTTAGAACAAAACTAGTTCTAAACTCCCGTGAGGAATGTTCAGAACTTGTGTCGCCGGGACGATTTTTCTTTCCACAATACAAGCGGGTAGCCAGTTAATAGAAACAAGGTGGACTGTCTCTGTGGGTGTAGACTTCAAAGATTGCAGGCCAGCATGATAATCTACCCCACGAGGGAAAAGCACGTGAATGAGCGTGAGTAGTGTTCTTGTGTGGTTCTCGTAAAAAGCAACGTTTTAGCCTAGAAGGTGTCGAAGATTAAGGAAAATCTGAATTTATACGAGCAGGAACGCATCACTTGGAGCCTGCAACTACCCCATATTCCTGTCACGGCGTTTTCACAGACCGATCTATTTTTAGTTTGACTTTATCTTGAATTCAGATCCCCATTGGAACCTCGGTAACCAACTGCAATCACAAGCACGGACTAATGTCGCCATGTCGAAATGATTTCCACATGTTCACGCGTGGGGCCGCATTGTTTTATCCTCACCGAAGCGTGCTCACGTAGACTGGAACTGGCCTATTTCACGGGAGAAACATCTAAAAATAGACTGGTCTGTAAAAATGCCGTTGTATTGGCTTATTATGGGAGTTGCAGGCTCCTAGTAATGGGCTCCTGATACGAGCTATTAAAACCTACCACGCATTTTTTTTTAACGTGACCAGGATGGCCGAGTGGTTAAAGAGTTTCTGAGAGTCTTTTTGAAAGAAGTCAAAAGTTCAATTTAGCTCGATTCCCCAGTTGTTTCGCGTTAATTCGATTTGGTTCGATTGCTGAACTCAATCAAACTCAATTCATGGGTTGAGTTCGGTTTAGTTCGGTTTAGTTCGATTGGGTTCAGAGATCAAGTAAAATTTAATTTTTTTTTCTCTGTAAAGAAAATTTTTACCAGGAGTGGGGTTCGAACCCACGCGGACAACACGTCC
>CM042757.1:23017863-23036100 GCA_022496165.2 Catalaphyllia jardinei | reverse complement strand
GAAGTCAATATTAGATGACTCTGTGTGTGTCATAAATCTCCGAACACCAGGATACCATACTTGCAACGTTGTTTTCAAATGTTGCTTTGCACTGTATGTGGCAACCTATATTTTTGGTTGACATTTCTCATAGGATTGACAGTCAGTAAGGACTCCGGGGGAACTCCCTTTTATATGGGCTATATCCGCTATACAGGTATGTACTGTGGAGACCTTAAGGGCATCCTTTTTACGTTCTAGTCTAGAATTAGATATTTTTTTTTCATTAAAAAGTACTTCATCATTATCGATAAGACAATCAACCAAAGCCCTTAATATCTTAAGGGCAACTTTGCCAGCACCAACACTCATACAGTAGGGTGCCAACCACAGGAAGACTAACATAGACGCAGCAATAGCTTTGTTGTTTATATCATGATTTATATATCAAAGGAAAGTGATAGATATTTCATGTACTCAGTATAACACCTTAATTGTATTCAATTAGAGTCAAATAATTTCAGTTTAATGTAACCTGCGGACAGGCTCCCGGTTGAAAGACCTTGAAAGAAGCACAGCTTGAACGAGCACAGGAAATTCGGCGCGAAAAGCCGAGCAGGGGGAGCCTGCACGCAAGTCTCAGAATATCCAATAACTGCATCGCAAAGCGCTGATTGGTGGACTTAATTCATTATGACGTAATTTTAGTTTTCAGTTTCGGTAGAGACAAAACTCAAAATGGCGGAAGCATTTTTCAGGAGTAAGCCATCTTTATTTGCTTTAGGGGGTCGAACATCTGTGCTTGCATGCAGTAGGCCACAAGGTCAGCACTTTCAAACAGCTCGACTGCAGTTCAGGGTCGATGATATCGTAAATCTTTAGAAGAGAAACTTCATTCTCGGGAATCCATTCTTGATGAAGCGCAATATTTTCCTGGAATTGCAATTCCAGAGATTTTCGAGCACCGGGACCGACTCTGGGTCTGTGGACCTTTGGCTCTTCGAATTCGCAAGACACTTTCTGATTTTTTTTGTTTTGCTTTGGGACTTCTCTCTGGAGTAGATAAAGCACTCCCATTTGAACTGGGATGACACTCTGTTGACTCGACCTCCAGTTCCCTGCACGGATTTACGGCGACGAACTACGGCCAACATTTAATGTTCTAGAAATAAATGTCATTCCTTCACATGTCCTTCTGAGTTTCGATACAGAAAGCTTAACAAGTCTTTCAGACAGATTGAAATTTCTTATAATTTCAGCTTGTTCGAGGACTTGAAATAAAATCTTATCTTCGATCCCCTTTTTATTTGGAGGCTTCAACAAATTTTCAGTTTGAGAGTGATTTCCAAGAATCACCATGTTGATATCCGGCGCGCGTTGATTGGTTGAAATCTGATAGTTGGCGAGCTAAGTTATCCGCAGGGCTCTTGCATAAGGCAGGCTTCCCTTCTAATATTCCAACCGTCTTGAATACTTGGGAACGAGAGGTGTGATCTCAGGCTAAGTTTAATGTTGATATCATGACTATTTAGCTGAGTGGTATTTAAAGACCATCAAATATAGAAGCACTTTCATTTGGAGTTTTCACTTTTCCTGCTTTTGCCTTTGGTCATTTTAAACAATAATTGGATGAGGTTTTTGTGATATCGAGAATAATCAAGGTCGAGGCAAGTGTAATCAGTCGAGGCCGGAGGCCGAGGCTGATTACACTTGCCGAGACCTTGATTATTCCCGATATCACAACGACCGAATTCAATTATTGTTTTATTATACATTGTTTTATGGAAAATGTGTGTGAAATGCATTGTATATTTTATTTGTGCTTCTAAAAATAAAAGGACAAAAATAAAAAAAAAATAAAAATAAAAGGGACAAACTCGCCAAGCGGCCTCATCTTTCGAAACCATTCAAGTGCTCGCGCTCTTTAGCTAAAGGTGTATTACGCATGCGCACTGCGCGAGGTATAATCTGCACATATTTAAGCAATAGACCACAAGTTTCTGTAGGTTATAAGCTGATAAACCACGCGGGATGTTGTTAGAACACGAGAAAAATTAGTAAACCACGAGCCGCAGGCGAGTGGTTTACGAATTCTTCGAGTGTTCTACCAACATCCCAAGTGGTTTATCAGCCTATAATCCATAGAAAACTTGTGGTCTATTGCTTTTATATAGTAATTCAGAAGACGCGCGATGTTTCCTTGGGTTAACCGGCACAATAACCCACAGCTGATTGACCAATCAGAGCGCGCGCATTGATTTGGTTATTGTATAGCCATAATCAGGGACGGAGACCGTAATCGCGCGCCATTTCTAGTATTGGGGTTGGCGCCAAGATATGGGACAATTCTTCTATTTTGAGAACAAATTGCGCCATCGCCTGCAGCACACGCGCGTACATTGCTGCGAGGATTTTCTCGGATGTCGCGCAGGGGAAATGGCGTCCGAATTATGCTTTTGGCCCACAACTCAACGCCTTTATGGCTGTTGGAATTTTGCTTAAGTATTTTCGCCGTAAGTTGCTCCAGTTTGAGTGAATACAGTGCCGAATTTAGGTATGTCCTGCTTTATATCGATGACTAAGTTGAGTTCCGCTGCTCCTTTTACAAGAACTTCACATTAATCCAATCTAAATTTCACATATGAAGAAGATTAACAGCTTTTCCATAACACAGAAAAAAAAACTAGTTGTATGTGTTTGGATATAGCAGCGTTTAGGCCCAATAAGTGACAATAGGTTTATGTCTGTAGGTGCTGCTTAGTTTTGTTTGTGTAAAAATCCAATAGACTGGCTGTTGTCGATGAATAAGAGCGCTCGCTGATGCGTGTTTTGCACAGCCAGTAAAACATGACAAATTGGACTGCGCACTTTGGTGTGAAAACGTACATCGAACTAATATAGTATCTCTAGTCTTATAATATTATTAAGGTTGATTAATGCTTAAGAACACATTAAAAGCTTAGCTGAAAATATGTGAATACAGCAGAAATAATCAGAAAAGTTACGATGTCGCTTATAATCAACTCGAATAAAGATTTCGATTTTGTCGATTGAGTCAAAACTCCTTGTCTATTTTAAACAGTTTTCGCAGTGAAAGTTTCACTATGTGAAAGAAACACACATGATGTTAGTAGCCTTTTGGCGAGCGTTGGTGAAAATTGCTGTAGCATCGATCTCAGCACAAAAGACAACGAAGCAAATCTCTGTCACGATTTGTTGACAATCTGAAAACACCGACTCGGACATAGAAATGCACGCGCTGCCCTATGCAAATAGGGACTTTAAGATCCGAGACGCGACGGCTTCTGGAACGTCGTGGTTGATAAAGAACTGGGACTAGAACGCCGTCGTTTGCGTGGCAAAAAGTGAAGTTAAGATGCAAGACGACGCGGCTGCGAAACGCTCTTTATCAGTGTGATTCTTCGGCATTTCTTTCGCAGGAATAACCAAAGCATTATTTAAGGAAGTCCAAGAAATGCTGTGTTTGTGTCTAAGAGAAGAGAACATAGACGAAGAAGAGTTTGTTCTGCTTAAAAGGCATACAGGCCGAGTAATCTTCCTTTTCTTCACTCAGCGTATGAAAAGTTCTCCCCGGCGAATTAAGACCCAGCCGAATGTAAAGCCGATTTCCAAGTGGAAAACAGGGATATTCCGTTGCTTCTTGACGCAGTAAGAGTACGGATGGCTTCATGGTCATATATTTCCAAAACATTACTGAACTAAAGGAAGGTATAAAAACACACAAAGTTTACGACCGTTTTCGTTGATACGCGACTTTGGAAAACAAAACACCCGCGGAAACGTTTCCAAAATTTCCGTCAGTCTTGCGTGTTATCGACAGATCGGATCGAAATCCACCAATTACAGCCAGTAGTATGACCTTCAGACCTTCTTTTCGTCGTGCTAGCGGTCTGTGATTGGTGGATTTCGATCCGATCTGTCTATAATTCGCAAGACTGATGGAAATTTTGGACACACTTCCTCGAGTGTTTTGTTTCCCAAATCACGAAAGCGGTGGAAATAAAATTGAATTAGATAATTCAAACTTGAATGAGTTAGTTTAGCGGCAGGTGAACGCAATAAACTGAAAAATGCAACGGGACAAGAGACGAGGAAAGTATGCAGAAGACTCCTGCATTCCCTCGTTGCAGTTGTAGCTCGTGACTTACTTGCAAGCCTTGCTCGAAGGCGCTGCCATTCTATAAGCTTCGTACACGTGAAAGAAATTAAAAAGAAAATCAAAATTCTTCCATCTCTACGATCTAAAATGTCGCCAGAAATTACGTCCAATGATCCTAGATTGCCAATTTTTCATGTTTAGAGGAGTATGTTATCATTTAATTGAAGCACTGGAAGGAATATACTCACGTTTTCTACAGCACGTGAAAATTGCCAAACCCACGTGCGACGTGATGCAATCAGGACGACGGCGTGAGCATGCGCAATATGTCACCTCTTTGACAATTTACTTCCGGCCGCGTCTTACAGCCGTCGTGTCTCGGATCTTAAAGTCCCTAATGAGCTACTCGTACGCGTCAGACTTGTTTTTCAAAAACGTTTGCAAACTAGCCAAACGAGCAGAAACAACAAGAGACTATCAAAAACAGGTTTTGGTTATGATAAAGCATTGTTTGGTAAACTCACAAATTAACTCAATACCGGTGTAAACAGTTTTCTTACAGAACTTTTCTCTACAGAACAAACACAAAAGTTTACGCGTATAACTAGCGGGCGAGCGGATTTTATTCATTCACAGCGCCAAATTAAAGAAATTCTCGACCCTGAAAAGCACACCTTTTCCATTGAATAAGAGCATAAAAGTACACAGAAGAGCCCTGGTTCTTCTTCTTCGCCTTATTCCCTGCCATCGCTGTGAAAAATTGACAAGAGAATCTCGCAACTCTCACCATTTCAGTCACGCAACGTGACAACATCCACGCGAGAGCCCAAGAGACGTGCGTGGATCAGCTCGGATATTTGACGTCAGGATGGCGCAATTTGTTCTAAAAAAAAAATTGTCCCATATCATGGGTCCGCGCGGATTCCAAGACTTACGGTCTCCATCCCTGATTATGGCTCTTGATGGCAGATTATACCCTAATCATGCTTGTCCACAAAATCACGTGAATTCTCAAAATAAGCAGGGGGCTCTTGGCCAATCAGAATGCTAATAGTGAGAAAGAAATCCTGCACTGCTGACAAAAATTGTTCAAAATACTATCTGAAGTCACACGAATACAAAGAGCAAGTGATAATGCAACTTAGTTCCACTCCACTGTACTATCACTTAATTAGAGTCAAAAAATCTTTTCCTGCTTAATACCTGTGAAAGACCTAATTTTTTTGCCCTCGTGTATCTAAACTTCTTGTAGTTAAGAGAAAAATTGAAAACTCGTTTTTAAGAGGCAAGTCAGGTTGCCATAATATATTGTACTCTTATCCTAATTCGCTAAAACTTTATTTTCAGCGTAATTATATTTCTATGAAATTAACGACTTTGAACTTTGACGGTAAGTTTAATCTGTAAAATCGCCAGTGCCTGGATAACCATTACAGGATAACAAATATTTTTCTAACAACAAAAAGGTTTTTTTTAGAAATGTCACTTTGGAAAGCTTTGTACTGACGGGCCTTTAGTGTGATAACATTTGACTTTTTCCTTTTACCGTGGAAATTTACTGCTAGCCTGAAAACAAGCTTTCGGCATTGATATTCTGCCCCAATCGCTTCGCTTATTCTTCAACTTGTTTCGCGCTCGCCGAACTTTTGCTCCCTTCCACGACAGGAGCCTGTTCAGTACTATTGATTTAGAGCAAGATTTAGATTTAGAGCAAGTTACTATACATGGCTGATAATTCAAAGCGTAATTGCATGGATCCTATATTCTAGATAAACCACAAAGAAGACGACACCCACCGGTAGTGTATAACATTTAATGCTTTTCCCATGCCGTAATTAAGCTCGCATGGAAACAACATCCTGGATACAGTCTGAGATGTGTTCATATACCAAAGTAGTATTAGTGATAGCTTCTGTCCTCTTGATTTGTCTGTTTGAATTGAAACACTTGCTTCTGACATAGACCGTCAGGAGAACATACTGGATAGTCTCTGCAGGATGAGCCAAGGAAACGAAATGGTTATGAGTAAGTTGTTAAGTGCCTTGGAAGAAAATCATCCATTATAATTATGTCCTTGGAAAACCTGTTCCCAATTCGTCCGTATGGATTGGTGTCAAAAAGAAACGCACGACTGTATGCAAGGATGTTTATTGCCAACGAGTCAGCCGAGCGAAGACGCGAGGCTGGCGAGGCGGCAGCATTATAAAGCCGTGTGCGTATGTGTGTGAGTTAATTTTGGTACAGGGAGATGAAATGTCGAATGGAAATGTACGTAAGGTACTGAATATAAGGTATGTAAGAGTGACGTCATCGGTGATTGTTTTCGAGTGATCCGACAGGAAAAGGTGAGTGGAAATTATTCACTCGTGAGCTTGAGCGCTGTCTTCTTGTGTGCACCTTGATTTAGTGTTTTTGGGAGCCAGAGTGTCACAAATCTAACAACTAGGAGGCCGAAATATCGCCCAGTGAGGCAGTTATCGAGATCAACTCGAAAACGGCGAGTGGTAGTGCCACAGTCACGGCTAGCTTGCTAAAACAATCAATTCAGGCTGTCAATTGCCTCGACAAGATCGGTCAGCGTGCCATTTAAGAAACAAAAATTTATAAATGCTTCTTGTATTGTGTATGTTGTTAGTGGTGTGACTAAAAACCAAAGAAAAACCAAAGAAAAACCAAAAAAATATGTGAGTTTTGCACTGCTTTTTTAAACAATGTTTCATTTTAAAAAATTGTCTGTACTCTGTTTATTTATTAATTTTCTCTCGGCGCACAACAGTGCCAGTTTACTCGTTGGCACTCTACCGGCAGGTATTCCTAGTATTAAGTGGAATTGAATCAGGTTATAAATGCAGTACGCTTTGGTCTTCTAAAACTCGTTACACGGAAAAAACGACTTAAAAACTTGACACGGCTGTTCAAGAAGAAAATTAGTACCAGGAGTGGGGTTGGAACCCACGCGGACAACACGTCCATTGGAACTTAAGTCCAACGCCTTAAAGTGGTACTATGATCAAATTTTTACCCCTTGTTTTTTTGAGTGTATCACATAGAATTCTATGAAAGAATTAAAATGCCTTTTACCGTTTGCAAATATCTGCATTAGTTCCTGAGATATTTAAGTTTGAAAAATGGGGGAAATATGCAAATGAGACAATTGATGACATCATACACTCAACCCAGTATTATATTGAGTATATAAATAGAGCTATCTTGGCCAATTTGTTGTCCAAATCACTGAAACGTGGCAGTTCTACAGGAAACACACCTACGGCTTTAAAAATTCTGTTGCCATGGCAATTCGCTGTTTTCCAGTCCCCACCCACTTGATTTCACTCGTTGGTCATTTTCAGCGTGGAAATGTTAAACAAGGCCACAAAGTCGAGCTAACATATTTATAGGCTTGCTGGATCATGCATATGACGTGTTCTTGGCAGATATCAAAATGAAATGCTAAAGGTGGCCAGAAAAGCTTTTAATATGGGGGAGGCCTGGAACCCAGTGTGTTACCATGGTAACAGAACTGTTAAGCTCATATTGTGGAGCACATTTAGTAGAACCTTACTGCAAGTATTCAAACATTTCTGATACAAATTGGCTGAGATATCTCTTTTCATCATATTTGAACAAAATCTGGTTGAGTGTATGACATCATCACTTTGCTAGTTTGCATATCTTAAAAACTTGAATATCTTTGGAACGAAAAGAGATATTTGAAAGTTGTAAACAGCATTTCCCTTCTCATGCAATCCACTTTTTCGTGTTTCAAAATTGTTTAAAATGGAAGGGTGCGATTTTCGTCATAGTACCACTTTAACCACTCGGCCATCCAATTTTTACGCCAGGAGCTAATGGTTAAAGCCATAGGTCCGGCTTCAGTATTATTTTGATACTTTTGTCCAAAAAACTGGTCACGTTTGACACAATCTGCGTGCTTGATTTTCATAGCTCATGTGAATATGAATTTTGCTTTTAAAATATCCGACACCTCCCACGCTTGGTTGTAGTGCTTTTAAATATAATGAAACCTAGATTGTGTCGTTGGACATCAGTAGTACTGTTGGTAAATATCGTACAATCTAAATATGTACATACAGCAGAAATATCACAGAGATGCAACTGTGCTAGCCACAACAGTCATAAATAGGGGTGCAAACTTTCGGAGGACGAACAGAGACACGGCAATAGCTTTGCTTTTTATAGCCTGATTTCTATGTCAAAGAAAGTGGTAGATATTGATTTATATTTCATTTGATTTCACCTTAATTGTATTGTAATCAAAGTCAAACAATTTCAGTTTAATGGAGCCTGCGAACAGGCCCCAGGCTTAAATGAGCAAAGCGTGGACGAGCACAAGAAATTCGGCGCTGTCAACGAGGCGCGAAGCAAGAGGCGCGAAGCACGAGGAGCGAAGCGCGAGGCCAGAGGCGTGAGGTGCGAGGCGCTTATGTCCCCTTCTGAGTACTCCGGGAATGAGAGGCCTGCTCGCACGCTAAGGTCAAATGTAGATATTATGAATATCTAGCTGAGTGGTGTTTAAGGTGGCTCAATAGGCTGAAAAATGACGACATTCGTCAAAAATACGATGTTTTTAAAAACGTAATATTTAAAGCCTTGAACACTTGCCAAATACAGTTTTAAACGGTCCTGTGGAATTTCCCTCTAGGTGAGTGTAAAATTCAAGGAAAGTACACAGTGGTATAATTTATTTTACGTAGCAACGGCCATAGTGACGATTGTTTACAGTCAGAAAGTGTCTACAAATAGAGATCAATTTCAATAACTACGAACGATGCTTTAGGCCTGATTACATGGAGAATTTCAGCCCGGGCTGAAATTCCAGCCCGGCTTCTGAAAGAAATCCTCTTAAAATCAAATTGTCGATTACATGGAGAGGAATTCAGCCCGGGGTGCAATTCATCCCGGGCTGAAAAAATCTCATGTAATCGAAAAGAGATTTCAGCCCGGGCTGAAAAGCAGGAAATAATATGGCTGCCTGATTCTTCTTAAGACTCTTCGCGCGCAATTTCATATTTGGTGCCGAGACTTATATTTCAGCCTGGGCTGAAGTTCGTCATGTAATCGCAACAAAATTTCAGCCCGGTTGGCCGGGTTGAAATTTCAGCCCGGGATGAAATTCGCCATGTAATCAGGCCCTTTGTAGGAAGGCTGTCAAGACATACACTGCTCGATAATTGTAATCACGTGTGAAAAGTGCTGTCTGAATTACCATCACAGGCTCAGTCATTTCCCTTTTAAATAGGATTATTTCCTACAACTGCGATAACTTTTTACAAACTACAACAGCAATTACACTCCTCTAATATGCAACCTGCAAACGCCTTTTCGCCCTAACTTCCTGGCTTGTTAAATGCGTAATACATCGTGTAAGAAACTTTAAGTGCATTTTTCTAATTTTGTACCAACTGACTTCAGGAGGATCTTTCTACTTTGAAGAGTATTAAAGAGAAAGTCCTGAAACTCGGGGTAATCAGAGACCAGTATAGTCGTGATGCAATAACGTAAGAAATTCGTAACATTTTAACTTCTGTCACGTGACAGGGGGTGATTTGTCCAATGGGCTTGGTATAAAATGAGGTTATTTCAAAAAAAAAAGTAAAAAGCACTGAAAACAAGAGTTGACTGTCAAATTGACTCATTGCACAAAACAGAACTAAAACTTAAAAGATAAGCTTGTTTGAAAGTCTAATCTTGTTGTATGAAAGAGCAGGAACCCCTGGCATCAATGCTATCAATGCTTTAAATTCAAGCCTCACTAGAGTGTGGCTGGTTGCCATAGCAACCATTTTGACAAAAACCTAAAAAAATATCTTCTCCTCATGAGTGCAATCGCACACTATTTATCTTCCTTTGCCGTGTTTAAACAAACTTTTTGGTCCCCTTTTGCCTATTGAGCCACCTTAAAGACGATGAGATATATATCGAATGCAAATATGGCTTACCACTCGGTCGGCGCCCGGGACGAGTTGCATGTTTGTTTTAACAATGCTTCCCCAGAGAAGTCTTCGTCGACGATTTAGCTAGTTCTATTTCGCTATGCCTACATGTTTACAGTTGTGTTCCTGAATACCACTAAAAGGGATGAAAATTGTCTAACGTTCGCTTCTGGGGAGGGGGTGGGGGGTGAGGAATGGATCAATGCAATTTGTTGAGACGAAAAAACAGGCAAGACTTTTCTGGAGAAGCACTGTCAAAATAAAACACCGAGGCCCAGCTAGGATCGCTCTTATGCTAGTAGCCCCGATTGCCGACCGAGTGGTCGCCATATTTGCATTCGGCGTAGAGAAGCACTTTTTTGGGGTTTTAAACTTCCTCTGCTTTTGCCTTTGGTCATTTTACCAGAAATCCTGGACTGTTGAGACAAATTGTTCGAAATTGAATCAAAACAAAACAATACAATTTTCCAGACTGATGATGAAACTTATTTCTATTCCACTGTACTATCTTTTTTTCTATCTTTTCCTGCTTAATACCTGTGACTAGCGTCATTGTTTGCCGTCGTGCATCTTAAAAGGCTGTTGAGAAAAAAAAAAATCAAAACTCGTTTCTGAGAGAGCCAAGCCAGGCTGCCATAACAGTACTTTTATCCTAAAATGCTAAAGTTTTATCTTCTGCTTACTTATATTTCTATGAAATCAACGACTTTCAACTTCGAGGGTAACTTGGATTTGGCTTAGTGAAAATCTGTAATATTTCCAGTGCCTAACGGTTGTAGGACAAGAAATAATTTTCTAACAAGGATAACACTTTCAGCAATATATTACTGTAGAAAGCTTCTTTGACCATTTCCTTTTACCGTGGTAATTTAGTGCAATTTAACTTACTGAATATGGTTTATAATTCAAAGCGTAATTAAAGTGATCTTGTTATACCTCCCAACTCAAATACGTTTTCTGATTGGAGGAGAACGCGTCACGTGCCGTGGGCTAAATTTCTCTAACTCCCTGGGGCGAATAAAACTAACTAACTCTCGAGGGAAACAACAACTTGAACTTTGGGCTCACACGTGATCACGTTGTGCACCTTGACCGCGGAAAATTTTTGTAACAGTCGGCCTGTTGTTGAAAAAGCCATTGAAGTGGGACAACGTTGCTCCGTTTATAGAGACGGCATTCATTATTCAAGAAAAGGGATTTATCGAGTAGCAAAAACATCATGCAAATTAACAAAAGGGAAAATATGAACGTTTTGTGTCTCCAACTCGCTCTTCGATCGAGCTCGTCAGGTAGGAAAGTATTTGTGTAATTTACAACAGAATATGCTGTTCCTGATCAAATCAAACTCAGAATGCTAGAGTTAGGCATTAGAAGAAGCGAAAGCAATTTTAGTACTGTCCATATTTTTTGTTAGCTGCGAAGAAAAAGTCTGTTAGCGGGATTTTTCGATAGGACAGGTTGGTTTTGGCAACCGCTCAATTTTGCGAAGGCAGCCAGTGTATGCAATGGCGTCTTGCAAATCATTTTATTCGGAGATTTTTTTCTATTTTTGAGTTGGGAGGTATAACAAAACACTTAATGACTGGCCCCTCGGGAAACAGTGAGTTTTGTTTCCCCTCGACCTCAATGTTCCCCTCAGCTTCGCCTTGGGGAACATTGAGGGGTCTCGGGGAAACAAAACTCACTGTTTCCCTTGTGGCCAGTCATTAGGTGCTTAATATATTCTAGATAAAGCACAAACAAGACCTGACCAAACCTGTGCTGTATATCATTAAAAACGTTTTCAATGACTTAAGCGCGAATTGGAACAACACCTACAGTCTGAGATGTGTTCATATACCAAGGTATTAGTTATAGCTTCTGTTCTCTTGATTTCTCTGCTTGAATTAAGACCCTTGCTTCCCATGCACATAGACCGTCAGGAGAACATACCGGATAGTCTCTACTGGATAGGCCAAGGGCACGAGATGGATACTGAGCAAGTTGTCAAGTGCCTCGGAAGAAACTAATCCATTATGGCTATGTCCTAGGAAAACCTGTTCCGAATTCGTCCGTATGGATTGGTGTTAAAAAGCGAACGACTGTAAGCAAGACTGCTTTCAACTTCTTGTCTTGAAGATGTTTCCTTGAAGTTTGTAGCGATAAAAAAATAAATGAAATGAGCAGATCGACGATCATATTTGCATCGGCCAAGACAGCTAGGAGGTTTAACTTATTGGCTATCGACATACCTGTTGAAAGGATTGAAAATAAATATGCAGATTATCAAGAATGTCATAGAATCTCAGCACAGAGGTAATTCCAAGGAAGAAATTCCAATGGAGTTGACCGTTATCCGTACACGACGGGCCAAAATTGGAAAATATTAACCCTTTCCCGTAAATCGAGTTAAAACTTGACACGGTTGTGAAAAAAGAAACTTAATACCAGGAGTGGGGTTCGAACCCACGTGGACAACACGTCCATTGGAACTTAAATCCAACGCCTTAACCACTCGGCCATCCTGGTATTAGATAGTTGCAAACTGGAAAACGAATCAGATATCTAAATGCTTTCTCATCAGAGTATAGTTTAGTATTTTCCTGCGTTTGACAGCGGAATTAGCAGGAAAATATGCTCTCATCGTTATCTTTGTTTGTTTGTGCGTTGGTATGTGGGGTATTTTGGCGGGTGTATATATATTAGCTGTGAAAGAGTGGGTCTTTCATCTCGGTCTCGCTTTCCGGCGTTCGTGTTTTGGTGATGGAGAAAGCAGAGCTGATTGAAATTTTGGCGAGGTCTCAAGAGAAGATTTTGAGTTGCGTCGATTCTAAATTGCAAGATCTCAAGAGAAGCATTTCTGAAGACCAGGAAGACTCTGTTCGGTCTGTTGTTAAAAAAGTAAAAGAAGATCAGTCGATTAGTTGGAAAAAAGTCGGCAACGAAAAGCAGTTTAACTTTAACGACTCCTTGGAAACCAAATTCGATTCGGCCATTGCTGCCATTGACAAGAAGAAGCTGGATAAAGCCAAGCAGGAGTTAGAGGAAGGTAAGAAACTTTTGGCTGAGCGGCAGAAATTGATTAAGCTTGCCGATCGATCAGAGTGTGGTTGGGCTACTGTTTCAGCGTATTTGGCCGATGATTTAGCAGATACACCGGACGATGAGCGGCGTATTTCCAAGGCTGAAAAATCCGCCAAGAAGGCTTGGGACGCCAAGAAAGAGAAATCGCGGTCCAGATCTACGGGGTTTAAATCCAATTACTCTGCTCCCAGTAATGATTATTTGCATTTGCGTTCCTCTACTGACAGTTCTTTCCAGTCCTTTCAGAAGCCCTTTCAGTTTCGGCAGGCCAACTTTATCCCAGGGGTTTTCAGAAGAAGACCTCAAGCCGGAGTTTGCTTTGCGTGTGGATTGGAAGGACACTGGAGAAGAAGCTGCCCCAACGTCAGGTCCTTCACAAGATCAGATAAGTCTAGCAAGTGATGCATTTGAATTTGAGAGCTCTTCTGAATTTACTTTATTTCAAGTTGGCTCTCTTAAATCTCACGTTGATTTTTGGTCGAATTCTGTTCAGGCTTCGGATTTCATCATCAGTACCATTGTTTATGGGTACAGAATTCCTTTTTTCAATTTGCCGGCAAGTTATGCTATTCCTAATCGATCTTCTGCTTTTAAGTTTAAGGATTTTGTCAATGAAGCCATTTCTGAAT
The DNA here is from genome assembly GCA_022496165.2 of Catalaphyllia jardinei. NCBI lineage: Eukaryota > Metazoa > Cnidaria > Anthozoa > Scleractinia > Caryophylliidae > Catalaphyllia > Catalaphyllia jardinei. The sequence goes on along the minus strand of CM042757.1, from coordinate 23,022,355 downwards.
TAATTGAGCGTGGATGTGTTATGGAAGTTGACATTCCGCCCGTGTTCATTAATCCGTTACACGTTGTACAGCAGTCCAGTGGGAAATGCAGGCTTATTTTGGATCCGTCGTATTTAAACAAGTTCGTTTGGAAGCAGTCGGTTCGATATGAAGATGTTCGTACTGTGTTTGATTTATTTCAGTCGGGTTATTTTTTCTTCACTTTCGATCTCAAATCCGGTTATCATCACGTTGAAATATTTCCTGATCATCGGCAATATCTCGGTTTTTCTTGGCGGTTTGATTTTGGTGTCAAATATTTTGTTTTTTCGGTATTGCCTTTTGGCTTGTCGTCAGCGCCTTATATTTTTACCAAGTTAGTGCGGGCGCTTGTTGGCTACTGGCGGGGTCTTGGTCGTCGTGTCGTTATGTTTCTTGATGACGGTATTGGCGGCGCTCCTGATTTCATCGCTTGTCAGGAAGTTAGTCGTCTTTGTCGTGTCGATTTGGAAAAGGCAGGTTTCTTTGTAAACAACCAAAAATCTGTGTGGATTCCATCTCAGGTTGGTGTTTGGCTGGGTTATTGTTTGGATTTTAGTCGTTGTCTCATTTCCATGCCGAGTGCTAAAATTATGAAGCTTAAGGAGAGCATTTCGCGCATTCTTTCGCAACGTTTTGTAACGGCCAAGGAACTTGCCAGCGTTGCTGGCCAGCTTATTTCTATGTTTTTGGCTATTGGCAACAGTGCGCGTTTGATGTCTCGATCAATGTATTCCCAGATTTTGGAGCAAGTATCTTGGTTTTGTCCTTTTACTCTTCATGACTCTGTCAAGAGTGAGTTAGTGTTTTGGCTTTCAAATTTGGATCAGCACAATGGGCGTCCTATTTGGTTCAAGTACAGTAAGGATTGCTTACTCGGATGCGAGTGACACTGGTTATGGCGGCTACATTGTTGAACTTGGCCCTCAGGTGGCCGCGCAAGGTGTTTGGTCTTCGGACATGGCGAATCAAAGCTCAACGTTGCGTGAGATTTTAGCTGTTCGTAAAGTTTTAGAATCTTTTGCCCCTAAGTTGGCGGGGTTGTGTGTTAAATGGTTCACCGATAATCAGAACGTTGCCCGTATAATTGACATCGGTAGTCCAAAATTGCATTTACAAGAAGAAGCCAGGCGCATTTTTCATATTTGTGTTTCTCACGGTATTTCAATCGAGCCCGAATGGGTACCTAGGGCCAGTAATGAGCAAGCTGATTATTTGAGTCGTATTGTTGACCCTGACGATTGGTCTGTTAGTCTGCCCATTTTCCAGCTTTTGAATTCTAGATGGGGGCCCCACACCGTTGATCGTTTTGCTGATGAACATAACTGTTTATTGCCCAGATTTGATTCCAGGTTTTGGAATCCTCTTTGTGAAGCCATGGACACTTTTACAAGATCGTGGGAGTTTGAGAACAACTGGCTTTGTCCGCCGCCTCATTTGGTTGCGAGAGCTCTCAGGCATATGAGATCATGTTGTGCAAAAGGGACTTTGATTACTCCTTTATGGCGATCCGCTCCATTCTGGCCTCTTCTTACTTCCGACGGTTTACATTTTGCATCTTTTGTGGTGGACTGGATGGATCTTCCTCCTTTGAAGTCGACGTTCTGTCCCGGTCGTCACAGTCATGGTGTTTTTGGCAGGGAAGATCTTCACTTCAGAGTTTTGGCAGTTCGCATTAATTTCAGAACCGCTCGCTTTTTCAATGCCGGTTTTTGCACCAGTGATCTTGGCTCGTGTGCGAAATGTGGCTCTGTCTGTTTGGTAAGTAGTTTCATAGTTATGGGGTATAATCTAGGTGACCTTTTGTTTGGGGGTATTTTTATTTAGTCTATAGCCAGTGGGTGGCTGTTGATTAATAAGGCCAGTGGGTGGCTGTTGATTAATAAGGCCAGTGGGTGGCTGTTGATTAATAAGGCCAGTGGGTGGCCGTTGATTATAACGCCAGTGGGTGGCTGTTGAATAATAAGGCCCGTGGGTGGCTGTTGATTAATAAGGCCAGTGGGTGGCCGTTGATTGTAAGGTCAGTGGGTGGCTGTTGATTGTAATGTCAGTGGTGGCTGTTGATTTTAGGGCTAGTGGGAGGTTTTTTGATTAATAAGGCCAGTGTGTGGCTGTTGATTAATGAGGTCAGTGGGTGGCCGTTGATTTATGAGGTCAGTGGGTGGCTCTTACTTTAGTTTATGGGTAGTCTTCGCTTTATCGTGTAGTTGAAAGACCAGGGAGTCGCGTTGAATTCTTTTTAGCCAGTGGGTGCTTATGTTATTACTCTGTTGTTAGCCTTTATCACCTGTTCTTAGCCTTTGGGTGGTTTGACTGTAGTTTATTCTTTGCTTCTATCGATTTTTCGTTCTGATTTTACCTTTTGCTTGTTGTTTTGTTCCTTTGCTGTTCGCTAGATTTCGATTCCCGTTCTCGGGCTCTCGTGTGTATCTGCATGCTGGTCTCGAAGCGAGCAGCACCCAAGTTAGGCTTGTGTGTTTCTTTTTGGGGGACGGGGGGCTTGGCGTTCTATGATTTAGAGGAGAGTAGTATTTTCCTGCGTTTGACAGCGGAATTAGCAGGAAAATATGCTCTCATCGTTATCTTTGTTTGTTTGTGCGTTGGTATGTGGGGTATTTTGGCGGGTGTATATATATTAGCTGTGAAAGAGTGGGTCTTTCATCTCGGTCTCGCTTTCCGGCGTTCGTGTTTTGTTTTTATTGTATCATATATTTTTGTTGCCGTGTGTGTCTTTTTCTTTTCCTCTTTTTCCTTTTTGTAGACGTTTTTAAGTCCGCCATGTGGTCGAACCTGCAGGCTGCGGTTCCTCGGGACGACTTTGAGTTAAGATTGTTAGCCGATTCGCTTCCTGATGTGGCTTTGGCGGGAAGAGCTCCCAGTACTGCTACCAAGTATTCCGCGACCTACGCCAGATGGAAGCGTTGGGCGCGCGATCAGGGCTTGCCAGCATTTCCTGCGTCTCCTTATCACTTCGCTCTCTATTTGCGTCACTTGATGGCGGAAGCTAGGACCGCTGCTCCCATAAAGTCTGCCGTTCATGCCATTGCTTGGGTTCACCATTTGGCTGGGGAGAGATCGCCTTCAGAGCACCCGTTGGTGAAGGATGTTCTTGCTGGTGCTCAGCGTCTTTTGGCCCAACATACGTGCAAGAAGGAACCTATTACCGTTGCTCAATTGGAACAATTAGTTAACTCTAAAGCCCTGTCGATGGCTTCTTTATATGACATTCGTTCTGTTTTAATTTGTCTGCTGGCCTTTGCAGCTTTTCTTAGATTTGATGAGCTTGCGAAATTAGTTCGCTCAGATGTTGAAATCGATAGTGAGAAGTTACAGTTGTTCATTGAGTCTAGTAAAACCGATAAATACAGGGACGGTGCATGGGTTGTTGTAGCTGTTACAGGGAAAATTACCTGTCCTGTTAACATGATGAATCGGTATCTCGATAAGGCTCAGCTTAGTCACGACAGTCCTCTTTTTTGCCAGTTAACTAGAACCAAATATGGCTATAAGGCTAGAGCTAGAGGTCTTAGTTACACTAGGCTAAGAGAATTAGTAATTGAGGTTTTTAGAGGCATTGTTCCTGATTTAGCGCGTATTGGAACTCACAGTCTTAGGAGTGGCGGAGCTACTGCTGCAGCTAATGCCGGTGTTCCGGATCGTCTCTTTTTACGTCACGGTCGCTGGTCTAGTGTTTCCGCCAAAGATGGCTATGTCAAAGATTCTCTCGCTTCTCGTTTGTCTGTTTCTAAGGCTTTAGGCATTTAGGTTTTTTGTTTTTTGTTGGTCTTGCCCGGGGGACCGTCCGATTTGGGGTTCAGCTGGCCTGGGGTTTTCCTCTTAGGGGCAAGTGGGCGCACGGAGAGGTTTTTCACCCAGCTGTTGTCCCACAACCCCATTTCGGTAGCTTTTGCTATGCTTGTAATGCTTGTACGTGGTGTTTACCTTGCTATAGTGCAATAAACGAACGCTGGTCTCGAAGCGAGCAGCACCCAAGTTAGGCTTGTGTGTTTCTTTTTGGGGGACGGGGGGCTTGGCGTTCTATGATTTAGAGGAGAGCCTATGTTGTCTAAGGGTTCTGTTTGAGTTGGCATCTCTGCAATATTTCTGATGGATATACTAATTAGATTGTACGATTTTCGCCAAACGCCACAATCTAGGCCTCATTATATTACCACCAAGCGTTGAAAGTGCCGGAGATAAAGAACAATTAATATTTACACAAGCATTTAAAATCAAGCAGACAGATCACATCTTGACCAGGATGGCCGAGTGGTTAAGGCGTTGGCTTAAGTTCCAATGGACGTGTTGTCCGCGTGGGTTCGAACCCCACTCCTGGTAATTTTTTAAAAACATATATCAAACTACTGCTGAGGCCCTGACTTATCGATGATTATCAAATTTAATTTTCACTGCATACCACACTCGCCGAAGTCAATATTAGATGACTCTGTGTGTGTCATAAATCTCCGAACAC
>CM042757.1:23005781-23017763 GCA_022496165.2 Catalaphyllia jardinei | reverse complement strand
GGGAGGGGAGGGGGGATGCGGAGGAGTTTTGTTGTAGAGTATACAGTGTTTTTTGATATTCTCATATAAGCAGTGGAAGATTTCATGATCTGGCCCAGTCTCCCTGTCACCGCGACAACAAGCATCCCCTCTATATATTAATAAAGATTTACGATCAGTTACCATCCGGTGGAACTGCCTTCAGGGTACGATCGACATCCTGTTAAAATTTCAGTTTTTGTCGCAATCCACATGAAAAAAGTATGACGGAGCTCAACATTTGAAAAAAAATTTGAAGTATATTTTGAGCCAATGACCCGTTATCATAAGAAAATTCCAATATGTAAAATAAAACGTCTAAATTATTCAATTGAAACCTTTTTTGAGATAATGAAACGCATAATGAAACGTTTTACGTTTAACTTCGATGATACCTGATTCATCTGGACGAAGCAAAAGTTACTGTTATGATTTACAATCCCTGTTCAACGAAAGCGACCCCGACCTCTGTGGATTTTTGGTCGAACTCCACCATTTAGGCTGAATCCGTTCCCTCGTTTTGTCCGCTCTAACTGCAGCTGATTGGATATTGATGCGATTTATCGTGATCAGTTCTGTTATTTTGAACAAAACATGTAGTTCCTTATCAAATCAAACCCAGTCATTTTCATGTTAACCATTAGAAGAGGCAAAAGCAACATTTGCATTGTCTTTATTTGTGTTACCTGCGCAGAAAATGACTATTATTGGGTCGTTTTTCGGCTCGTACTGCGGGCACAGTTGCCATATGCAAGGAGGTGTGCTGATCTACAATGTAAAGTTCTCAAAACAAGAGGAAGGACCTCGATGTGAGGAGAGACACTTTGTTTCTCATAGAAGAGGGATCGACATGGGAAAACAGAATTTGCACCCATCCTTTCCCCACATGTGGTGTAAGGAGTGCAAATTGAGCCTGGCACGTTTTCCCACATCGCGTAGCCCGGTACTTTATGCTGGAAGTTGTTTAAAATGTTTAAAAAATGAGCTGACGGCGGTATGGTGGTTAATGCACTTTGTTGCATCCAGCTAGTTCACAGGTATGTCACTCAAACTGAAAGTAACAAATATTTCAAACAGACCTAATATGCTTAAAAATCTGCCGAGAAACAGCCTAAGAGAGCGGGGACTTAAACCCGTGACCTCCACTACTAAGGTTTGGAGGAATAAACAAAAGAAATTAATTAATTCATCGCCCAACCTCGATGTGATTTCTTTTAATTGTTTTTCCCCCGTAAGCCTCGGAACCAAGTTAGAATTTTAATATATCGAAATTGGCCAATATATTGATGCTTACTACTCTCCTACCTGGTGATACTTTACGAACTACGAGAGAGCTGCCTGACGTAATGTTTCAAACTGTTTACTTTCTACAATCTGATATGATTTTCGGAAACAAAAATTCTTTTCCCTGAATATTTGATGCCGTTTCCAGTGGGAAAAGTTTCCCGACTTCAATGCTTTTCTTGTTAACGTCGAGTTTTTCCCGCCTGCTGAATCTTGATTGGTCAATTCAAATTTCAGGCCAGGCAGCAGGGGAAGGCGAGGCTATGATTACAAGCAGCCCTTTTCCTCTTACTTTGTCAAATGCCAGAGAATGAGAGGTAGTGAGAAAGCAGCTTTTTCGTGTGGAGGGAGGGGAGGATGTTAGGAAGGGTAGGGGGCTGGGTAAATCGATTTCCCCAACCCCCTTATGCCCTAGCCTGCAGAACAGGCGTAATTTTTTGCGTATTTCAGGCGAACAGAGGCGAGCGCGAGATGCGCAGGCTATTATACGCCTGCTCCGGGCTACGCAGACTACCTTTCTGACGCGACGCGCACGACCGACCTTGAGAAACAGTAAAAAGGTAATGAAAAACTCCTTGAAGTGTCAATGAACATTACAAAATGTACAAACGTTTCGGGCAGAGCCCTTCATCTGTGTAAAAAAGCCCATTGTGAATGGGCTTTTTTACACAGATGGGCTTTTTTACACACAATGGGCTTTTTTACACAGATGAAGGGCTCTGCCCGAAACGTTTGTACATTTTGTAATGTTCATTGACACTTCAAGGAGTTTTTCATTACCTTTTTACTGTTTTCATAGTGTCACGCATCACCTTTCAATTTTTTCTCTTTCGACCTTGAGAAACTGTCGTTTCAAGACTGTTCGTGTTCCGTTATATGACGTGGAATGGTGCTCTATTGATCGTGGGCTCACTCACAGACTGAACTGATCAAAAAAGAAACGGAGGTTTTTGATTCGACTTTCGAGTTTTTGAATCCATCGGACGGCTGAAAGAGAGCTCTTACTGCAGAATGGATGATACAGAGTTAACTTACAAGTTTTGGAGAATCCGAAAAACTGTTATGCAGGTAAGATTGATTGAAAATATTCTCAAGAATAACATCCAAACATCGTCCGGTAAGTACGTTTCCCACGTGCAATTTGGAAGCCGGCAAATTATTGCCATCTGCTCACGTTTGTAACCAATTGACTTAAGCTTAGTCGTTGTTTTGTAAACTTGAAGGCCTCGTGCAAAAATGGAACAGATTTCAACTTTTGTTCAATGCCTACTACAGCTGGTATGCATGTTCGACAGGAAAACAAAATAGCAAACTGCACTTTACTTACTTTAGGCAAGCATTATGTTCCAGTATTGTTAGAGCAAGATAGAAATAGAGTATAAATGTAGCATTTAGTTAATAGTTGTTATTGTTATTACTAGATCTTCCCTTTTAGTTGTTAATATTTTTTATTGCCAACACTAATCTGAAATATTTTATCAACTGCCGATAGGTTTATACCAACTGTCTTTATATCTAAATTCAGCTGATGTATATTTTGCCGTATGAATAAAGTATTTATTATTGTTATTACTGGTAAGTTGATTTTCTAAACTGCAGGGCTTGAAATTGCGATCGACACAGTCGCATTTGCGTCTTAATTTTTCTTTTTGCGACTAGGAAAAAGAGAGTAGTCGCAAATTTGGGGACTAGGTTTTGCCTTGTCTGATACGAAATGAAAGAGCTAGCAGTCGAGTTTTTGCTTAAATAACTTTAGAAATGAAAAGATTCATTGAATTTGCATCTTACAATTTTGTTACAATCTGAAGGTTTACTGTAATTTACCTGGGATGCATGCACGCAATGATTTTCTTTTGACAGCCCGCCATTTTCAGCGGTTTCTTTACACATGTATATCGCAGGCTCATATTTCGTTTGGCTTTGCCGTTTTGATGGCAGATTACGGTGGTGCGCGAGTCATGGCAAGTATTCGTATTGAATGACTCTGTCATTAAGGGTTCTTTGAATAATAAAAAGAAGAATCCATTACTTGTCTTGTCATCGGTGGAAAACCTTCGAAAGGTAAAACTAAAAGAATTTTCTTAGGTAAGCTAATATTTCTGCCCAGTACATGTGTTATGTTATTTTGCAGAGATTAGAGGCATTTTTATGTAAGAACTGCAGTTTCCAGCTGTAATACTGTAATTATCTGTTCCTGATTTAGAAACCTCTTGCTTTTTCTAAAATAACAGGCACTTATGTGCTTTAATTTACAAAATGGAACACAGGTTCAACTTGATCGTTTAGATGGACTAGTGTTGTCCAAGACGCGAAATGTTCTGTGAAAGCTGTCGGAACAATGGAAATTAAAGCGTTAATTATTTCAAAGTCTACTAATGATCACTTATTTATGGCCTTAATTAATTCCGCAACTAAGATTTTCAAAGTTGCAACCAAATTTTCATAACTAGTCGCAAATTGCGACCAGACATTTTTTTACTTTTGAGCCCTGAACTGCTGTAAAAAGTAATAAAATAACGACCATCCTTTTGTCCATTTTTGTTTAAGATGTGTCATGATAGAGGCTATCTGGTCACACAAGATGAACTCGATCAAACTGTGGATCAATTTAAGGATCAGTTTGGGGACAGACCAAGGTAAAAGAAACCTAGATTTTACATTCATCTGCAAGTATGTGGATATGCTATCTTCGACTTGTTCTTGTTGTCATGTGAGCAAGTCAAGATAGCTCAATAAACCATTTTACACTTGTCTCTCTGTGACCTAACATTTGAATGGCAGCGAGGCTGGAGGTGACCTTGCTTTGGTACAGACCTCTGCTTTTGTTATGTAAAAGCACCTAGTTAGCATAAGAACAACTTAATTGCACAACAAAAGCAGTGAGGTCTTTATCAAAACAAGGTCACATCCAGTGTCACTGTCATTCAAAGGCCAAGTTACTGAGTAGACATCTGTAAAATGATATATTATACTGTGCCGATCTAAAAAGTGTAAACACTTTGACTTTGGCATAAGCTCCAAGTAATCAGATCTAACGAGCGATAATGATGTTTATTATATGGCTAGCTCCGCGAGCGGGCAAGATGACCCAAATCGTACACTGTGATTGGCTACCCGAGCAGGCAAGATGGAGCCATCTTTCCCGCCTGGGACTACCCGCTGTATTCTGCAAGAAAAATTTCCCCGAAAGCCATATAATAAATCCTTTATTGACCAAGTTTGTTCGGTCAAGATGGCTGGATATTGACCTTGTTCTTTTTTTGCGAGTTTATGGACTTCGTCTCGGTCCATAAACACACACAAAAAAAAACCTTGGCCAATATCCAGCCATCTTGACCTCACACTTGGTCAATAACCCATATGTATAATTCACTCGGATTTGTAAATGATTCATCTTACGTCACTATAGCATGTGATGAATGGAAAATGTGGCAAGGTGAGATAAGCATTTTTCTTTGCAACCCCAAGACATTTTGACTTCAGTTGTGAGACTGAGATTTCAAAGTAGTGTTTTAAAGCAAGTTCAAGATGTTCAGGTTCCAAGATGTTCAGATGTCATTTATAGAAAAAGCTGAATAAGTCAGTACTTAGAGACTTACTTAGCCTTTCATACAGTCAAGACTGCAAGACAGCTTTGTGAAAAAATCAAGACTGAGAAGCACGTAACTAACCAGACTGCAAGCCCAGTGAAAATTTTACCCATGGGTTTTGAAGGACCATACACCACTCCTATGCTAATACAGTGTAGGTTTTTCTTGCCACAGAATAGCATCACACTACTAATTTTGCTTTTTGTACTAGTCTTACTCACATTATGACTGTTAACTGTCTTTACTCTATGTTGCATTTCAGTGAAGGCAGACCTTCACGGAGTGATTTATCAATTTTGGTGGCTCACAATGATGACCCAACAGGTACATTGTAATCAAGCTTTTCAATGCTATCATCCTCTCTTTATATGAAATCAAAAATGTTATAATCAAGTCAAGCCTAATAGACCCTAAGCTTGAAATATAAATTCGGTTCACATGCATGCATGTATATGGCAAAAAAGATTAAACACAAACAGTTGAACAAACAAACAAACAAACTTGGTTCGTTTTAACAATAAATTATTTGAATGACTGATCAAGCCATGCAGAGTCCTGATTATCAATTTATCACAGTGGAAAAAAGATCTTCTGATTAAGTTTGTTCAAGGAAAGTTAGAATTTGTCTGGGAATTTGATATGGAGGGTATCTTTTAGTTTTTCGTTAGAGTGCTTACATATATGTTCTTCCCATTTTTTAAGCTTTTTGACATATAATAATACATGTACAAGTAGTTATTAAGTTTTGGTAAATTTACCATGGGTATGTCACTGGTATGGGCAGGCACTAGACTCTAGATAAAGCAGTTTTAGGGCTGGCTGGGATCATTGCATTGTGTTCTTTTAATTAACACTTTAACAAGACATTAACTGTCATGCTAGGGGTGGGGGTGGGGGTGGGGGTGGGGGTGGGGGTGGTAACCCTGTAATGGATTAGCATTGCATCCAGAGCAGAAGAAATGCTCCCAATTGCTGGAGTTAGGGAAACAGGGATAAACCACTCGACCTGTGTATATTAAATAAAAAAATTATTGTTACTACCAAGCGAGCTACCATGAACGGCAACCTTTTTTCTGTGCTGTTACACACTTAAACATTCAAGTTTGCCCCAACTGAGGTAGAGGTGTCAAAATTTGACATGTTAGTGCTCTAAAACACAACAGTTTGTCTAGGCAAACTTTGATTGTTTTAGGGGTGTAGCAACACGGAAAAGAGTTTGTCGTTCACAGTAGTTCAAAAATGGTAGTGTTTGTACTGGGTAAAAATAAAGCTTAATGTATGCATACATACTGAAACTGAAGTCAGGGATGGACATCAGCGTTAAAACATGTGCTTGACACTGACTTTTTTGAAAGTTTATTAACGTCGTTTCAAACGTTAAAAAAGTCAGTGTCCAGCACATGTTTTAACTCCGTATGCATACACGTATGTATGTACCCCATGCAGACTTAATTCACCCATATATCATTGACATATATGTACATCACTTTTGTGTGAACTTTACAGACCAGATGTTTGTGTTTTTCCCTGATGAGCCTAAAGTTGGAATAAAAACAATTAAACAGTGAGTAAAATATGATGTATAATAATTATCGACGATTTCATTGATATCAAGTTTGTCTCTTAAATTGTACTCAAATTCATTGGTGTATCATCAAAACATCTTTGAGTGTTCCTCAAAAGTCTTCGGCAATCTTCGGACATCTTCTGAAATTTTCGGAAATTGTCGGAAAATGTTCGGGAACATTCATCTGGCCTTCGGAACAATTTTGGAAAATCTTTGGAAATCTTCAGATGGTGGTCGGAAATCTTTGGAAAATCATCAAAAACGCCGTCATCAGTATGTCTTTATAATAAAAAGAACATTACACGTTAGCTCGAAGACATGAATTTTATGTTCTCATGGCAAGAACAATATCTCACTCGTACCGTGCGCTCACTCTTGAGATATTGTTCTCTCCTCTCAAACATAAAATTCATATCTTCTCGCCACCATGTAATATCCTCTATATATTTATAGCATTACTTATTAAATCAGTACTATTAATATTATTTTCACGAATATTGATTCAAGAAAGAAAAAATTTCTTGAAGCTTTTATGGTGCACATCTTTTTAAAAACAAATGATGGATGCACGTAAATAAGCCGTGAAGTTTTGTTGCATTAATGTTGCCTTCTTTGCAGATATTGTAACCGAATGCAAGAGGAAAACATCAGCAGGGCAATAATAGTTGTGCAGATGGGCATGACACCATCGGCAAAACAGGTGAGAGCTCACACACAGAACTCCAATCCGGAGTGTTAGATCTGAAGTCAAATGCAATTATAGCCTCTGGTAAATTTAAATAAGTGATTCTATAGTTTTGTTTTGGGGTTTATGACTGGATGCCTTCGCATGTGTAGTTCAGCTCTCTCTCAAAAATCTGGGGCAGAATTTTTATTGTATATTTTAAGACATTATGGGACGTACAGCGGGCCAAAGTTATTTATGATAATCTATGATAATTATGATATGTCTGCAATGCATGCAGAGTGCTAGAGCATTCATTTTACTCAGTGATTCACATCAAGCATCATCAAGGAAAGTACACTGACATAGTTATGAATCATACAATATTGTATTTTCAGTCATTAGTTGACTTAGCACCAAAGTACATCTTGGAACAATTCATGGAGGCAGAACTTATGGTAAACATAACAGAACATGAGGTACGTTTCCATATAGTTTTTGGTTGTCTTCTTTGCCCTTAATTAGAAAACATTGTGAATGCACCTTTGGAACCATTTGATTTACTTATTGACTTCTTTAAAATGCTTTACGAGCATCCAAATGCTGCAAATTTGAAAAGAAATCCCTCAGTCAAGTTGATATTACCCTTAATAGTAGTAAATCCTCCAGATTTTAAATGTGAAATGAAATGGGTTTTGTCTTGGTCATGAGGGGGGAGTCCCCATCTTGATTTGCCAGTGCAACAATATGTAACAGCGAGGATAACAACCTGTATTCCAACAGTTATTGAATTCAAACCTTCGTTGCATACCTTGGGCATTTGCAGGACTTCATTAAAGGTTGGTTTTCATGAGTGACAGAGTCAAGAGTGGTAGTCGAAGTCATGGCAGCCCTTACAAAAAAATTGAAACTGGGAGTCGTAAGCGGAGTCATAAGCTTGGCAGAATCGGAGTCAAAAGAGTCTTTTATTTATTTATTTATTACAATTTTGGCAAGGGGATACATGGGTGAAGTGAGAATAGAGTAAGAATGCCAGGGAGAGTCTATAAAAGGGTCTGAGACCCCATACAAGATAGACCACCCTACTAACTAATGCATAATAATTACACTACAATAGAGAAATAACACTAATCCGATAAAAACTTTAAATAATTACTATGAAAAGCGATAGTAAATAGGATTACCGAAACAATAAAATGAAATGATATTGACAATCACAGACTTCTGATCAGGATATCCCTGACACTCTTCTTAAAATTTTCAACACTATGTGCCCGACGGACTGAGTGTGGCAGAGAATTCCACATGTCTACAATCCTGTTGAAATAACTATATTTAAAAATGTTCGTTCTTGCATAGTTTTTCTTAAGTGTACAGTCATCCTTTCTTCGTAGCATGTAATGATCAGATTCTTTAAAAAACTGGACATAATTGGATAAGTCAATGTCTATATGGCCATTCAAGGCTTTATACAAAAATAAAACATCAAATAAAAACCTTCTCTGTTCTAAGGATAGTAAGTTAAGTTTTTCTCTTCGTTGCTGGTATTCATCAGTGGTCTTCAGAATTAGCTTAGAGTCAATACGTTTCCATTGCTTCCGATTCTGTTTTCGACTCCATCGTTTATGATCCAGTGAAAACTAGATTGTTGGAGTCGGAAGCAGAAGTGGAAGAACCAACCAATCATAAGGCTGGGAAACAATCATTGTAACTGTTTCATTCTTTCACTTCTGCTTCTGACTCCAACAATGCAGTTTTCACCTGGTCGTAAGTGACAGACGGAGTAATAAGCGGATGTGGTGTTCTGGTTCCAACTCTGTCAGTTTGATTTTTACTAGATCGAATCACTCTACACTCTATGCTTCTGATTACGTCACTGACTATATGTACGACTCTGTCACTCGTGAAAACCAGCCTTGAGGGCCATAACCCATGATACCTGTTATGGCCGAGTACATATATGTTTGCTGGGTCCTTGAACTTGCCTGTTTTTGATACATTTCTCCTACATTGTAACAAGTTTGTTATGGGTGTGGAGATAAGGGTTACATGTCACTCGTCCCTGCATATGTAAAGCATTTTGCGCAGATTGAAATTAGTTATGCCTGATGCTTGTTCCTGTTTGATTGTGCTTAATTCTTTAGTTACTTTTGAGCACTCTTTAAATCAAAGCTGGATATTTGACCTTACGTTCGTAACTTGACATGTTTTGCTGTGTTCCACAATTTAGCTCATTCCAGAACATGTTCTCATGACTCCAGATGAAAAGGCAGAACTTCTTCAGAGATAGTATCCTTATTATTGCAGTGGTATAAGATATTTGTAAGCTGTACTCTTCTCTGTGCAGAGGCACAGTGATCCATGATTAGAGTGCCTTCCTGCCTCTGGGTTGAAGTCCAGGCCAGGGACATTGGTTTTTGTTCTTGGTCAAGACACTTTACTCTCACAGTGCCTCTCTGCATCCAGGTGTATATATGGGCAGCGGCAAATTTAATGCTAGGGGTGACCTACGATGGACTAGCATCCCATCCAGGGGGGAGAAGAAATTCTCCTAGTCACTTCATGTTATGAAAACTGGATATAAAATCCGGCCTGATAGGCCATTTGGCTTGCATGCACACATTTAACTGTTTACTCTCTCCTCGTGGGAGGCACAGTGGCCTCGTGGTTAGTGCACTCGACTCCGGAGCGAGCGGTCTGGGTTTGAGCCCTGGCCAGGGACATTGTGTTGTTCTTGGGCAAGACGCTTAACTCTCACGGTGCCTCTCTCCACCCAGGTGTATAAATGGGTGCCGGCAAATTTAATGCTGGGGGTAACCCTGCAATGGACTAGCATCCCATCCAGGGGGAGTAGAAATACTTCTAGTCAATTCATGCTACAGAAACTGGGATAAGCTCCGGCCCGATGAGCCACAGTTGGCTCGTATGCAGACTTTACCTTTACCCTCGCAACAGAGTATTCTCACATGGTGTCATGACAGCTTTATCAGTGTCCCAAAACAATCAAAGTGTGGCCGTAGTTGTGTCCTGACCAAATCCTGTGGGAGCTGAACTCTTTTCTTATGCAAACCCTTTGTTTTGTTGCTATAAATTAGCATGGTGCTGGCCATACGAGTGAAAATGCTCCATAACATATAGCAAGGGCGTGACACAAATTACGTTTTGGAAATAGACCATATTTGTATTCCCGGTTTTGGCCTGGAACTAGCATGCAAGTGGGGCTAATGCGAGGAGTTTTCAAACGCAAATTATGACATTTATCTCTTTTTAATGTTCTTCCTCCGTATGAGTCTTCATTTAATACCGTACGAATATGGCCTGGTTTTAACCCAGATCTGTTAAATAAGTGAATACCGAAGTTGATATGAATGCTGGATAACTTTAATTTGCATTTTCTGACCAATTCTGGTAAAATTGATTTTATGTTAATATTTCTTTTTCATAAGAATTGCACAACGTTCCGTTACTACCATGTAAAAGGTGCGAAATGTATCTTTTTTTTTATTTCTCGCCTCACATTTTCATGACTGTCACTCCAGATTTTTCGCAACAGAACTCAAATCTGAAACTTTTGCATATCTGACCTTTGTTTTTGATTTGGTGTGGACAATGCGTTGCGAAAATTGACGCAGATCACTGATTCCGACCTCAACATAAATTCTGTCTCCCTTAAAGGGACTGTTTTCCTGAACTAAACTTATGTGAAGTAAACTCAAGGAGCATCAACTTCCTCGTATCCAGTCCGGTGATCCGGTGGCGCGGTATTTTGGACTCAAAAGAGGGCAGGTGAGCTGGGGCGAAATGTCATATGACCACGGGCTGGCCAATGAATGGGCGTGAAAAAAACGCTAACCTGAGGCGCCATGCACCTCCAAGAAGGCTTGAAATGATTGGTTGAGAAAAAAAAATAGCGCAAACAGCAGAAACAATGAGCCTAACGTTTAGAATAATGCGATGCGCGAAACAGAACGAATAAAATTACATGTTCTGAAGAGGGGCGTTGCTCCTAAAAAATACAGGGGAACACCGCCTTATGGCCACTCCTTCGATACGTCCACCTCGTTATTAGGTGTTACCACTCTATTCTAGCCTGCGTTGCAGCCGGACGTGTCACAAAATCCCCGGTCTGTACCGGCGGGTTAGATTGTCTGCGACGCAGACTGCTTCTTGCCCGAACAAAAACTCGGTTACAGAACCCCTTAATAACACGCCCTTCCTTCGAGTTCCTTGTCTAACCGTGTTTGTTTTCACTTCTATTCCTTTGTGTATGTTTTGTTCGATCGTCACGTGCGATATGCATTGTAAACAGCATAAGCGCTCTAGATGAGCTCTTTTAGCTTTTAGAACAAATGTTGTAATGAATATTGTTTAAATGATATAATGATAATAATGATGATGATGATACGACCAGAATTTTGTCGCTCAACATTGATTAATTACAGTGCTTAGATATTGGTATTTTTTTTTTTACAGGTGGTAAAGATCATTCGTCCCAGTGAAACAGCAGGTCGATACATCACTTATAGACTTGTAGTCTAAAATTTGGAAGTTGGCAAAACGACGCCCAGGTTTAATAAGTTTCGTATCAATAATGGATTGATAAAAGAAAGAGTCGAGGTTCCAGTGAAGAATTGGTATGACCAAACGTTTAACTTGTCATATTTTGTAGTATTATCATTCTCTGTGCAGTCGAGTAACAACGGTCGTGCTCGGTCAATCGTCGGAGCGCCCGAAGAGTTCCGATTGTTAATGTCCAATCGCAATTAAGCAGGAACAATCCGAAAGTTGTAGCTTCAGCATCATTCGGCATTTCGCCTAGCAACATATGTTCCTGCCGAAACTCCCAGTCTCCAGCGACT
>CM042757.1:22957782-23005771 GCA_022496165.2 Catalaphyllia jardinei | reverse complement strand
GTGATTCTCGTCCACAAATATTGGCTTTTTCTCGTAACAGTGGACGAAACTAATCTGGTAAAGCTACTAACAGAACTGTGTTCAAAACTACAGTCTACCTCGGTCAGCTTATGGACAGGAAAGTTGCTGTTGCAGAGAGCTGACTGTTGGTGGAGGCTCGACTGTCCCTGTTTTTCTTATCCTGTTAGTCTCGTGTTCCTTCTGAGCGAGTGAAACCAAGTGAACCCAGGTGAATACCAAATGGTAAGGCCAGATGAAAAGATCTTGACTGCGCGAAAACGACTCGTTCTTCAACCGGGTACAGGCGTCATAGCGGTCTTCATGTTATGGACTCCTAGGCTCTCTAGGAAAAAAACATCGACTGCAGAACTCTAGTTTTAGCTCTTTTTTTAGTTGAGAACGAAATTTGTACAAAGTTTTGGACATTAGCAGTTGTTTTTCAATAAAGATATTTCCAGTTTCTGGAAGGAAATTTACCTTGCTGCCTGTGAATTCTGTTGAACATGAGCATATTTTTAAAACGAAGAACAAGCGTTATTTTGCGCAACATGCAACGAGCTGTAGCAGAAACGAAGAAAAAAAGAAGTTATGGGAATCCTTCCGATAATATTACCTGGCGCAAAGTCTCCTCGTGAACTGTTTTCGCACGTTACAGACCGATTTTTTGACAATCTCGCTCCCAAGAGAGGGAAACTCCCTGGGAACAAGGTTGATTTTTTTAACCTTCAGTTCTTTTCGTTCATATATTTGAAATTGGAGTAATGGCGCTTGTGGTGCTTCGCCACATTTTATTAGCACTTAATAAACGAACAGGCTCAAGTTTCTGTTCCTTACTCTCTGTCCCTCACTCCAGTTCGCGCCAATTCCTTACTGTCCTGAGTGTTAAGAAACCGATTGATATTAAGCAATTTTCTTCCTTCCCGTCAATGATACCAGAGAACTAAGGGGCTGCCCTTGCCACCGCAAACCCGAGTGTCTGAACATTCCCTGGTTACCACATGGGTGACCATATCCCGTAATTCATTTCGCGATCTAATGCGTAATGCGGCGTTGTGTGACGAACGGAGAACATCGTTGCCAGATTTCACTTTCGTACTTTTTTGATTGAGTGAACCTTTCCTTCTTGATCCACGTGCGTTTGTCGTGCGTCTATCATTGCAGCTCTTAATATTGAAATGAATTGCTGGTTTTCAGTGTCACGCCATTCAAAATAGAAATAAAAATCAAAACCGTTCCACAGAAAGTCCAGAATCTGGGAAAAGAAAGAAGGTAAATATGCAAAGCCCCTCGCTAAGATTCAGGTCACAGCAATTTTTCTTAAGCAAGATATGCGGTGAAATGTTTTACCCAAATTAATAGAGATTTCTAAGGAGACGCTATGTTGTAACCCATCTGGAGACCCATCTGCGGGAGCCCATTCGGATGTGCTCCAACATGGCGGTTGGAAACCAACAGTTTTGCTGCAAATGCACGACTTTATCTCTCAACGAACTCAAGAGCTTAGAAATTCAAGCCTAGTCTCACAAAACCAAGGATCCATTCTGAGCAAAATCGAAAATTTGTATGCATACTAGTTTTCAGCCTCTCTTATATACATCATGAAAATAAAATCTCAGGAGGATCAATAGTTTTCTAGTTTGAATTTTGGTGACGTCATCTGAAAACCGCCAATATCGCGTTTTGTGAGCCTTTTTGTACCCGAAATGTAGCGCATGTACTATGTATGTATGTATGCTGAAAGCAGAACGACGAAGATCGAACTCGAGAGGTGCGAAAAACAAGCCTTGTGCAGTACCGATTGGTGAAAACATCCAACCTAGACGACATGAAAGGCACAACACAAAATTCCAGCCATAACGGGAAAAATAACAGGAACTCAGTGGGGGCAAGGGCAGCGCGAGGGGAGGGGGATTATTTTTTTTTGGGGGGGGGGCGGGTCATAGTTAGACCCGCCTCTTGCGTCAAAGTTCTAGGGGAGAGGGACAATTTATTTTCCGACGTTCGCGGATAATGGTATTGTGGTTCCATTCAAGCATGAAAGCGCGACTATCGTTAATTTTAAATATATAATAGTGTCGGATTCACCCACGCACACAACACTCATCAGACCGCATAAATCTTTGAAAACATTTTAATTTAAACCACTCCTAAGGGCACACTGATAAACTGAAATGGTAAAACGGTAAACAGTGGTCCAAATCAACATTTGTTTCTGTAGTTCAAGTTTAGAGGCGAGTGAAGGAGAGTGAGGGGAAAAACTCTTCATAAATTTTTGCAATGTAATATCTACAATTTTCTCATAATCGCCTATCGCAACGCAATAATATTTCATCTCTTAGCACAACTGTAAATGTTCATTTCATAAATAATTTATATTTCAAACTTTATTCCAATGAGCGAAGATTATCCGAATGTTTCTTTAACTAACTGCATAAGCTTCTTCTTTCCTTTGTACAAAGTCTTCATGTTGTTTATCAGCGCTTGGAAGCGACCGTTTCCGTCGGCTGCTAACAGAAAAGTCTCCTGTGCTTTGCTCAGGAATGTCACAAAGTCCACGTAATGTTTGGGGCTGATGTGATTCAGCCTGCTATGCGCAGTGTTCACATAGGCACTGATGGTGGCCTCCATTAGTTGCCTAAGAGGCTCTTCGTCACAGATGAGCCCGCAGTTGTCCTTGATAAAGTACTGCTGCCCATTCTGGGCCTCTTCAGCGGCAGCTTTCGCAAGGGTACATCGGAAGAGCAGATCTGACAGCACCGTCGGACAGTGAACCGCTTTGATAATGAGCGGAATGATCTGTGTGAGTTCGTTGTAGCCTAGAGCCTGGGACAAAGAGCATGCCCAGTGGATATCTCCTATAGAGGGGTGGCTGTCTTGGTTGTATGCCAAGGTGAAGTGTTTCATGGCCAGTGTGGCGAGTTTGAAGGCCCTTTGAGGGTACCCGCGGTAATCCATGTAGCGCGCAATTGCGAAAAGCTGTATTGGAGGTATCACAGCTGCTGACTCCACAACCAGGCGGTAGGCTGCCTCGAAAGCTGCAGGGTTCTTCTCGCAGAGTGTCAGCGTGGAGAGTGAACACCGCTGTGGATCCCGGCTGGCGCACTGTAGTGCGAGCGCTCTTGCGCAGCACAGAAGCGCTTCTCTCTCGATTACTGTTAGTTCAAGGCGTGACGCTGTGGCAGGAGCCATGACTGTGGTCGCCACTAAAGATGTTGCCTCTGTTGGCGTGAACAGCGTGCTCCAGTTTTTCATGACAAGACTAAGAGCGGATGTGCCAGCCTCCACGGCGCACTCTATCAGCCACTGCACCATCTCGCGCCGTCGCCAGTTGCGAGTGTTGAGCGTCATGCGCAATACTTTCAGTCCCAGTTCCATCGCGAACTTAAGCATGTCGATGTCACGTGTTTCTGATGTCTCACTGGTGGACAGCTTGAACGCGTCCTGTGCGAGTCGGAAGAGCTGAGGCGCAGAGTGAATGTGCTGTTGCGAGGCTTGTAGAATAGATGGCAACCGGTCGGTAGAGTTCTTAGCAGCGTTGAGCAGACGTGAGGCGAGCTCGCACTGCTGTGATTGCAAGTGTCCCAACGTGTACAAGCGAGTTGACCTGTAAGGACCCACTAAGGGTATCTCCTCATCCGCAATGTCCCCAGTAAAGTCATCCAACGCCAAGAAACGCATGGCGCGGAGGCCCAGCTTGAAAGCAAGGTCCAAATCCTTCTTCACAAATTTACTGAACAAAAACCGCGCAAACGTATGCATAGGAATGCTGTTCTTCTGCACTCCAAGTCCCAGACTGCTGAAAGGCCCGCTCTTTAACAGAAGTTCAGTTTGTGTTTTGAGAACAGGATAAAGCATGTTATCAAAGTTCAGCAGATTTAGCTGCGCGATGAGATGTTCCTCTTGTCGACAAGCTTTATCCTGGGAATAGAATCCAAGGGGGATTGTTCGCTGTTGCCCGAGCCCCATGAGCGCCACTTCAAGAGCTAATGTCAAGTAAGTGTCATTTCCGGCCCCGTATTCCGGAAGTGGAACGTTTGTAAAAGTTTTCATATCGTGAAATTCTGTGTTTTCCATAGAGCCTGATTCACTCTCTTGAGGACCAGTAGCTTCCTCTATAAGTGTATCGTAAAGTACAACAATAGGATCCAGTTGATGTCCGATCCAGCCTTCTATAAACTCGTCTTTCTCTGTGCTTTCGTCGCAAAGTTTCTCGGCAATGTCTTCCTCGGTGAACTTCTCCAACAGTGCTTCCATCTCGTAAACTTTTTCCAGCTGTTCCTCTTTCATACCACGTGCGACTGCGACAGCCAATCGCAGAGCTTCTTGAGGATAACCATGAGCCCGCAAAGCGTCTACACGAGCAGCGGCCATTGGCACGTCCTCTGTTAAAAGAAACCAAAAACTAAAGATTACTAACGCGAAAATGATGGACTCCTGGAAAAGATGATAAAATTTACGCTTTTTAAACTGTACGCTGTCGTCGGATCACATTTTCGTGAAAACGTTTGCGTTTGGAGATTAAACCCAAGAGTGTGACCATCCAAAACAAGCTATTGAAGAGGACTTTCATGGTGCTGTTTATTTTGCTGTACAAGGTGGTTCTAACTTTCACGTCTGTTGATCAAACCCTGGTGTGTGACCATTCAAATGAAAGCTACTGAACTCTGCTTTTATGTGGTGCTACTATTCGACTATTCGATTGCTTACCTTTCCACGTCAAATATTCACTTTCTTGATCGTCTCCATAACGACCAATGATACATTTCAAATCGTAGTCTTCCCAGTCTAAGTCACAAGCTTGCACTGCTCTGAAAAAAACAGTACGGCGCGTACAAATCTCGTGTTCAACTTCGTCGTTCTCATCTGCGGCTTGAGCATCCGGGTTTTCTAACGGGCAGACTTCTTGTCTGCTCCAGGTTTCTAGCTGTTGTTTCCACGCGGTCTTTTCTGCACAAGTACTGTCCGGGTTTAACACTACACACACCCACAGCGCACCGAGCTGATCCCACAGTTGGCGGCATTTGTCATTCATTGAGGTGCCCTGTTCTTTCCATATTTGGAGCCTTGGGTCCGCAAGGAACTGCTCTGTAATGAGTCTGAGCATGCGTGAGCCATTGTTGTCATGGACACGGAGCATTTCTCGTACCTATGGGGAGAAAATGTACCACCTGCGTCAATTTCGTTTCTAGAGACTTGGCTTGTTTAGAAAAGCCTTTCAAAATCTGCCTCTTGTTAAAAAGATTGCAGTGTCTTTTTGCAACAAGTAAGAAATATATAACCTGAAAAAGCAGGCAGCAAGGAAGACAATAAATAGGAAAGAAAGAAAACAGAAGACTGCTTAAAATGGTACTTAAAACGACCTCAATGCTCTTTCTTTTGTGCCGGTTTCGTTGGCTGGTTTTTCGCTATGTTTTCAAGCTGGATTTTATTCTAGACTGTTGTTAAACACAATTGAATGTTTCTTACCTTGGCGAACATAGATAGAAGATGTTTTCCACTGCCATAGTACCCTCCCTGTGAGAGATAATTCCTGACTTGTTGTCTAACTTGTTCAGCATCCAAATGCCAACAGCTCTCGTCCTCTGCACCGGCGCCCGCAGTAGGATCAGGAGCGCCCGGTAAGCGGTTGATCTCGGAAGTCTTGAGCAGAATCTCGTCGGCCAATCGCTGCGCAGTAGGCAAGACTTCCGTGTGATGTTCTGTTATAAGATACTGTAAAAGTTTCTGAAGTTGTTCGCGATTCATTTGAAGCAATGTCTCTGAGATTGGCACTCGAAGAGTCACCTTGTCTGGGTTGCGAATTCGGAAAAGAGAAAGAGCGACCACATGGGGGCACCATAAAATGTCTTTGTTACCACAAGTGCACGAGACCTCGGTTATTTTGCACCTATCGAATCCCACAGACACACTGTATTCCTCCCGCTGTGTGCCGTATCTCGTATCTTCTTGGTCCACAACTTTTCCACTAAGTTGGAAACCTGCAACAAGATTACCAAGAAAATCGAGTTATTTCCAATTCCAAAGACACTTATCGTGAAGGAATTTGGCCACTAGTTTCCCCGCCTCATATGCCGCAATTTCGATTTAACTCGGCTTAACCCATTTTCTCTAGTAATGCAAATCAACCATTCTTCGTCTGGTATTGTCATTCTTTCAATTTTGTTTTCGCCTGTCTTTGTCATGCAGCACAGAAATCAATTAAAATGTGATTATTTGACTAACAGACCCCTGTCTCCACTCTAACAAATTTTGCGCGCAGATCATTAGAGAAGCACAAGACAGATGGCTCTCGCTTGTTCCCGCTAATCGCCTATTTTCACATCGCGCTCACCGCAATTTTCGCCTCTGGCCGTGAAAACGCTTTCAACGCTTGGGCAAAGCCTTCATACAAACAAGTGCTCGTGTCCAAACAAACAAAACATTTTCGTCTACTAAAATTTCTCAAGTACTGTCGCACTAAAGGAACTGTGCCACTTAAACTGCAAAGTGTTAACTGACGTCTTCAGCCAGCAAGGTAGCCGAGTTTAGTTCTGGGCTTTCCTTATGGCTTTTTAGCGCTATCTCATTTAGCCTTTCGCTGTTGTTGAAAGGGTTAAGAAACAGGCGTTTTTCGGTTGGCTTTTCGCACCTAGAACTGACTCCTTACTTCGCGCTGACCATCAGGGCACATCAGACAAACATAGAGATGTTTTTTGTTGTGCACTATCAACTCTTTTTGCCTCTGGACGAGAAAACGCCTTAAAACCTTGAGCTGCAACGAATGTTAAAACATTAGACCGACATCTCACTTCCTGGGCTAAAAATTAATCGAAAATGTTCTGAAAGGAAACCGCAAATATCTTTAACTATATTTTCTAGTTCCAGGAACAACTTCTCTATGTGAAGAGTGCGTGCGCTATTTTTGTTGGATTGAATGAGAAGTGGCTGATTGTAATTTCCGAGCTTGCCTTAGAAGTATAACTGCAGAATCATTAAGCTCTCTGCTTTGTTGAAAGATCACTGAGGTAAAAGAATTCGAATTGTGTTTTCAAGTTAGCTCTTTGCAGAAATTTTTACTTCCGATCTAGGCGAGTGTTTGAGCGCGAATGTTCTGCACAAGCTCTTGACAGAGTCACCTTTGGAGCGCTCAGATTTCACTGAACAAGGCGTTTCCTGAACGAAAAGAAATCCAGCTCACATCGACGTAACCTGTGCCACGGTACTGACGGTACTCAGTCTAAAGGCGTAGAAAATGAAATTAAGCTATTTCTAAGCGTGACACCGGAAATGTGAGAAAATACAGAAAAGATTTGATCTCTGAATCACTCAAACTGGAATTTCTCAACCGTAATCGGCTAAATACCTATTCTTTTGACCCTGTTTTGGAAGCAGATGTGTACAGAAGTGGAACCTGTTTTTCTCCAGTTGAAGTAAAGGGACAGGCATGGGCTTAGCGCGAGCCAAGATATTCCCAGATATTTGCTCTGTGTAGAGCCAAAAATAAACAAACGTAGGTTTTTCGTGTAAGAATAAAACAGTTGACCATCGTCGACCAGAACTAAAATAGCTTTTCTGAACGGTTTAAACATCGCCAAGTTTCCGGAGGCAAAAACTGCGAAGCATCGGCCCACAAGATATTTCGCGTTAGGGTTTGGGTTAAGTGATTGAAGCGTGTGTTTTAAGAATACTGTGTTTTAAGAATACTGTGTGACGAAGAACGATGTAAAGCAAATAGTAAAATGCCGAAATTTTGCAAGAATTTTTTGAAATTTGCGCATTGGTTTTAGCCGGTGTTTTCCCGGCGAAGCGCGGGTTGACTTTTATGTTAGCCTTGATCTGGGATAAGAACGTTTTAGATTTAGCTGATCAAATTGAATTTGCGCGGATTTACAAATTATTTGAAAACCAAGGAGAATGAAATATGGAAATTTCAGCCCGGTAAGATCAATAGTTTTCAAGTTATTCGTGTTTGCTCAACAAATTCAAACTTGGTAGGCGTTTTTTCCTTTTATGAAAGCAAACGAATATTAAAATAATCTTGACAGAGAATTGAGCGAATAACAGACTCCAGTTTTAGCAAAAATACAGATCGAACAGTTTTTACATGCCGGTAACCTTAAAATACAGGAAATACGACTGGGTAGCCTTGAACTGAAGCAGAGCGAACTTTTTCCAAGCAGGAGAAGTGGCACTGATTATCAAGGCAAGTTCAGCGCAAACAACAGATTTCCAATCGTTTAAAAACAGACGGAAGATTTTTTCTAAGCTAACAAGAAGCAGTATCAAAACTACAAGCGTTCAAGTTATATTCCAATACGAGAAATTTAAGCGAGTTGAAGCGACTTTGGACAACTGAGCGTTTAATTTCACTGGTCGATACCAAATGTTCTGTCCCACTCGCTAGTGGTGAATATTTCACGTCAATAACTAAAGAGTCCGTGAGACTTTTAAACCCAGTGTTGTTCATAGAATATTAAGCGGTAGCTCTGAAGCAAGCCAAAGAAAATAATCCCTTGCAAAGCTCTGATTCCCAAAGCGATAACACGCAAGTTCCATCAAAGCGGAATTTTGTTGAGGTATTGCGGAGTAAACAGATAGCGCTCTCTTAGGGTCATTCATTACTATTCTTTACAATCAATACTAGACTTAGTGGCGCTGACGCTCCGTAGGGCGAAAAAACATATGAAATTAAGCACGGAGGACCAAGAATTCTATTGAAAACGCCTTAAAACTTCTTTCCTTCGACTGTTTTGAAAGTTTTAAAGCTTTCCGGTGATTCGACTGTGAAATAATTTTTTTCCGTATTACTTTACAACGGTGCGGGTCGAGAAAGAGTGGCTATAATGGGGTACAACAGAGAAAATTCCCTTACCGACTTGAAGCACTTCGCTGACGGCATTTTCCTCCAGAAGAGCTAAACCTCTCTGAAATGGTAGTCTTTTGGCGTCGTTATGTGTAACTGTAGCGTGTAGCGACGAATACATACAAATATCTCGCTCATTTCTCGGGAATGACCAGTAAACCACTTTGAGTTGTACAGGTTCGGGTATAGGCGCGCTCTGCTCTTCAACGTGTTGAAAAGGAATATAAGCTGCCACGCACTGTGCACTCAAATCTAGTAGCGATAATGGTCTTCTTTGCTGTGTTTCTTTGTGTAGTTTTTGAAATTTTGTGCCTTCTCTGCACGGAGAAGCCTCTCTGGGTCGTTTACGCTGAGCAGCCATCGCAGCAAATGAACGCAGTCTGTCACATGCGCCGGGTAGCTCAAGTGTAAACACAGTCACAAGTGTTGAGAAAAAGAGACTCCCCACGCAGGCTCCCCTCTGGTTTTTTCAATGAGATGCAAGATAATTCACGTCGCTAAAATACAACTTGTTTTCCTCTTTGTCAAACGATCACAGCCAGCGTAGCTTTCTGTGCACACTCGGAGTTGTGGAAAAAAATCTGCCAGAAGGAAACAAAGCAATCATAAGCGAAAATGTTCAAATCGGCCGGTCGGCTTTATGGCTTCATCGCAACGCGCTGATCAAAATTGCGACTCTCCTTACCCCGACTGGCAGCTGGAAACAGGTCCTCTCCCCAGGGATTTGTGAGCGGCGCTGTTTTGCCGTGTTTGTGTTCCTTTTCGTACAGAAAGGGGGCAACGAATTTCTGCGATTCGTATGCGTGATTCAAGCTATTTTCAATCCACAACAAAGAGTGAGCTCTTTGTGTTGTCAAATCCACTGACATATCAAAACGCCACAAGGTTTACCTAAGGTTTGGTATGCCTCTCGCTTGGCACCGCGATGGCGCAGTCTGGTCGATAAACCGCTGAAACTGGCGACAGAAAGTCTACGAACCCCCGGCACGTGGATGCCTCGACTGCGATGATTGACATATCTCTATTATTAAACGTATAATTAAATTAATAGAAATTTACCTTGCGGACATTACGTCACGAAGTGGGGCGATTAAGGGAAACCGTGTTCAAGAGGACGTGTAGGCGACAGGCAAAACTACACTGCAGGCAAAGAGAAAATATCAAAAGAAAGACTATTTGGGGTTTGATAAGTTCATAAACATACTGGGCCTAGCGGGGATTTTGTTGCTATCTGCGAATTAATGTCAGCGAGGGTCTTATTGTGTGACAGGCCAGTTGAAATCCATTCCATTTACTCTCCCCGGGAGAGTGGAGGGGTATTTTTATGCACGGCTCGCTGGCGCCAGAACACAATGGACGCCGCATATGCATTTCAAATTTTAATAACCCGGTGTTTTAAGCCCATATTTGTTTACTAGCCGCCGCGGAAAAGTTCGTTTGCCGTCTTAGAATCACAGTGGCAACGAAATAACCGACCGTGTTTGTTCTTCGTTGGTGAAATACGACAAGAAAATCTGCGAAGTTTTTTCGCGGAATCGGGCGAAATCGGCGTTACTTTTTTGTCGCCGGAAGCTTACCGACAAGCTGTCTGCGCGAGCTTATAAGAGAGCGATTAGTCGTTGTGGGGAGCTCGAAGGTGTTTTGTGAAACGGAGACACAGTGTCGCCAACGACAATGGAGGTCTGGTGATTGGGGGTCTCGAGATAGGTAATGTTGAATTTGCAGTATTTTGAGAATTCGTGGATAACCGATCGACTGATGGCTAGAATATTAGCCTCCCCGCGTTGAAACACTGGCTTGTGTTTAGAATTACAATTAACTGAGTAAAAAAAAATCTTGGTTTAATCGACTCTACTACATTCAAGAGAGATAGACCAGCGGACAGGTACTTTCCTTTATCTTCCATAACCTTTCAAACCTTAATCCACCTTGATGGGTCCTTTTGAGAACTCTGTCCCGACCACCAGAGATTTAAGCGGTCCTTTTATGTTTTGAACTGCACCGAGGCCTCTATAAATCGTTTTCTTGTTATTTGAAGCGTTCTTCGCCAAGTCGTCGCTGAAAATGAATTCCGTGCGTATTCGAGAAAGTAACAAAAGTGGATCCAGACAACTTCCCAAAACAACTTATTTATACCGCAAGATTTCCGCCCGTGGTTCTTGAGCTGAAAGCTGTTATGAACATTGAGATTTTTCAAGAAAATTTCGAGTGGAAAACCTTACATCTTCAAGAAGTTTCAGCAATGACATTCACGTTATCTTACTACAGGCGCTAGAGAGTTTCGGAGTATTGTGTTGTATCCCACTTGTAGAATCCTTTAAGCATTTTGTGTCAGTCTAAAAGCTTGTGCAAAGCTATTTGTCGCATTTTCAGATAAACTAGTTAAAACTTTAAACCATTATAATTTAGCTAGTGCCAAAAATGTTACGTATTGGACGAATATTTTCATGTTTAATTCAAGTACAGTTGATTTCCGTGCCGGAGTAAGTTCCCTTTTTCCAAAACGCGTAAAATGTCAGAACTGCAGAAATTACCACTATAGTTTTACAATTTCAGATTCGTTGAAGTAATTTATTTTTTTGCTACACGGGTAGATTTCAGTTACATTAAAGAAACAGATTATAAGCATACGCAAACATAAAGAAAAATCGGCTGTCTCTTGACAATTTTCGTGATTTCGGGAGAAGCAGTTTGTAAAACTCTTACCTTTGTCAAGAATTTCTGTCTTTCCAACATTCCAGTGTTCCGGCGGTTTATAAGCGTGATGCTATATTTCTATTCTTCGTTTCAGAATTCATGAAGACAAAGTCTGTGGTGCAACGGAGGTTCCATGAATCGAAATAAATCTCTTCATATTCTAATGAGCGTGTCGTTCACTGTTATATGCTCAATTAACGATTGTCACGCATGAGTTGAAAGACGGGTACACAAAGCAAAGACTAGAAAGTAGGCGAAAAATTTGTAAAAAAGACTTCGTTGATATTTCATACGAAACTATTTAAAAATACTTCTCTAGAATTCGAGTTTATGTGAAGGTTTAAAAGTTGTATTACTGGCGTCTATGGGCGGGATTACTAATTTCGCTTCATAAAAACAATTGTAGTGTCGCGCGCGGAAGCTTTCACTTTCAATCTAGTTGAATGTGTGTTGAGGACAAATTTACTTTACACAAGGTTACACCGCTTTATAATCTGGATTTCTTTCCAAGCTAGGAGTCCTAATTTTGTCATGATGAGGTCACGTTAATGCTCTCAGAGTTTTAGTCTGTTTATTTTGGCCTTGCTTGTGGCCTATATATTTTTAGTTCAAGCTACATTGATATAATATATTTATATTTCACCCTGTGGGCAATGGAAACAACGCTGACAGGGTTTTTCTAGGGTTGGTTATGTTAAGATCCGGCGGTGAGATTTTATTCTTGTGAGGACACATTTGCTTTTTCCAATGAAATACACTTTTCATGAAAGACTGTCTTCATATTTGGCCCCGATGTTTAGTCACTAACTGCCGTAGTTATTCTGGACAAGGCCCAAATAGTAATACCCTTGATCCAAACAAACTGGAAGTTTACCGGAAAATATGCCTTATCCAACATACCCTATCAGACATTATGGCGAGGGTAAGATAATCTTTCGTTTGGCTTGTTTCCGATGTGTAAGACGCTTGTCCATTTCTAAACCCAATTTAAACAAAGGGAGCCATATTGTCGACTAAACGGCAAAATAAAACGTCGGAAATTTTTGTAATAATTGATCTTAAATATAACAAATAATCTTTATCTCTTAGCTTTCGGGTGGCAAGCTCGCGTAATCTCTAGTGTTACTGTTGATGGATTGCGAGAATAAATTATGAAACACATACAGCGATTTTCACTGAGCCATTTTTCAAGAGATTTGATCCAAAACGTCTTTTTTTCTACTCAGAATTCTTCCAGTCGTCTGAAAGCAGCGCAAACTTCAGCAAATCACACATCTTGGGCAAGGAGTGAGATTTATTTTTGAAAAAGTCAATTCGCGCACGGCATTATCAATCAAGCAAAAATGATGCTGTTAAGTTTTCCTTTTTTTATGAACCGCTCTTAAGTTATTCCTTACTAGGATATCCGTTTCTAGGATATTTTCAAGTATTTTTTGTGGTTGTGTCAATGCTTAACTTTTCCGTGAGGAAGCGGTGCCAAGACTTCCCTTTATATGAGCTATTAAGATATAGCTTTCGCGCTGAAAACTGTTAGCTATGCCTAGAGGCGATAAAAAGACAAAAGACGTATTTACCGGGTTGTCAAACGCTCGTTTTTCAAAAGCAAGCCCCATTAGATCTTTGCGGGAAGTTGGCTTTCTTTGTCATCCCCTTGGGGCTTCTTAAACACAACTGCGTTGTCAGGCATTTGTTGGGAGATAAGTGGCTTTATAAGAACCCACTGATGACAATATCTCGTATTTAGCCGAGCTTAACCGCACATGTCACTGCAAGCCTGCTCAAGTGCGGTCTTTTGAACAATTGCGGGGGCTATTTCAACACTGGATATGACAACAATGCTATGACAAACAAAGCAGGGAAACGTGCTATTAGAAAAGTCGCGGATCAACACGTAGTTGAACTAACCCCCTTGTTTGATCTTTCTCTGTACGGGCTAGACTAGCTGGCGCTATTCTACTTAACTTTCGGCGAGCGCCGCTTGACATGTCTTTCAGGAGCTAAAGGGCCTTATCCGGGTATATGTTTTTTTTTCACTGAAGCTGAGCCCTCTCAAAAAGTCGATATGAACGAAATTAAAGGAAAAAAATCGAATCGACGGAGTTGTACTCGCACGAACAATTTTAGTGTTTGCGCCGCGGAACTTGTTATGACTGATCGTTGTATGCTTTCCACGTTGTTATGTTTAATATTTTGGGGCATTTTTTGTTCTTTCTAATTTTTAGGCCTTAGAGAACACCGTTGCCGTAAAAAGCCTTGCCATTTCATTAAGTCTGAAGATACCTTGACTTTGTACCGGCAGTGTTGGAGTTGTTACAGAAAAGGTTTTAAACCTGCTTGTGAAATATTCCTCACTTTGAAACAGTGGTCTTTTGATACTGGGTTAATTGTTGTTTCAAAATATCTCGTTGTTGACTTTTACAAAGGCTTATTATCGCGCATCCAGCCTCCCAGAACTTCGCTTCTTCTATATCGTGATTCGTTGAAAAAGGTAGCTTATGCATGCGCGTGTGACGGTGTTTTTGACAGACAGGATTTTGAATGATATCTTATGGTTCAGACTAGGTTTTCTAGTGCATAAAATTTGCTATTTAGTATGTCGAAATATTGTTTCCTAGACACTTTTCTTTCCATGTGAAATATTCTATCTATGAAAGAGTGGATTTCGCATGTTTTCCAGTTATCTTTTAGAAGTTATTGTTTTAAATGTATGACTTCGTCGTTGCTTTTATTGTTTTCAGTAACCTTGGAGATTTCATTTCTAGTGATATTAGCAAGTCAATGGTATCACGTAGAATTTTATTGGCTCAAATTTTTTAAATATCTTTTTTGGTCTTTCTCTCAAGCCCTAGATCTATTTTTGGATATCTCGGATAATTAAGAATAAGTTCTTAACGAGAAGAAGTCTGACAAAGCGAAATTCTCGCAAGTTGGCGAACTCTTTGCTGTGCCGCCGCGCCCCGTGTAAGCAAAATATCACCAAAACACGTTTGAAAATTGCAGCTTAATTTTAGAAACTTTCCCGTTGGCTATCATTTAATTGCTATAGTTTTATACTTACCCACGCTACGTCAAAATTGACAAAACAAGGACCTCGTCGCTCGAAACGTATCCAGCGAAATTCAACTAGACAGCAATTGTTCACCACTCCAAATGATACTGACCTATTAACGAATTTCTGTCTTTACGTGCCCCTTTATCTGCGATGTTATTATTATTTATAACAATCGATTACGTTTCGACATTCTCTGTATTCTTTGCTCAACACCCCTGCTGGGGTATTGTTCCGCCCTCGATTATAAGTTTATTGTGCGCGCAAAAGCCTCCGCCATTATGGCGACACGTTTGACCACTTTTTTGGCGCGCTAATCCGAGGGGCGGCCCTTTGACGTCACTGCGCCTGTGGTTGCGACTCTTTCAGTTTCCAAACTTCCTTAGCATCACCTAGTGAAAAACATAGGGGAAATGTCCTTCTTTTTTGGTGACTTGAACTAATCAAGAACACGTGGTAAATTCCTTGTTGAGGTTGAGATGTGCTTAAGTTTCATTTTTCCCTTTCTGAAACTGGTGACCAACGTAAATTAACCGGTTCCTGCACAGCGATAGTGCCTTTACTGGCCGCTTCTTCCCCTTTGCTAGCCTGCGTAGCAAGCGTTTTGGTCACGCGGGGTCGGAAAGCAAAGAAAGACCGAAGAACGGGGTTTTCCGTGTTTCTCTCGCGGGAAGAACACCGAAAAACCCGTTCTTCGGTCTTTCTTTGCGGCCCAGCCCCACGAAAACGCTTGCTAGACTTTTCTATGCAGGCTAACCCTTTGCTTGGGCCTCCTATGAATACTTTTTTGATATTATATCATGCCTGCTCCTCATGCCAGCCATGCAGTTGAAGTGTTAAAAATTAAGCGCGAATGATCTGCCCATATCAAAATACGTATTCTGTATGCTTAAGGAGACTGGGATTCCATACTACTTCTTCAAGGTGATTTACTTGATCACAAGAAGACTCCCAGTATTTTGCAAGGGTGACCTTAACTGTGTACTGAACTTGGGCAATTTGGTACTGACCGTTCACAAAACTGAGTGGAGAAAACTGAGTTCTGCGAGAGCGGATCTTGCAAACACAACGCAGGGTGCAATGCCAGAACTCAAACGTTTGGATCAGCGCCCTAATAAGGCTTAAGCGCTTTCCTAAAGCGTGGTATAAGACTTGTGCTACGTGATGTTCCACTGAAAACTGCCATATCATCATAACAAACAAACAATGGAACTGGTCCTTTCTGGAGATATCGACTGGGGTTTATTTCATTATTAATCGATAAACGCTAGCCAGATTAACCTGTTTCTTTCACAAAGAACGCACGTTTTCAACCGACAACCGATGTAGTAAGATTACGAGGCATTGAAATTCTGTCCAAGGTATAAGAGCAGGTCTTGCGCTGGACATGTGATTCGATTCCCTGACTTACAGTACATGACTTCATGCACGCAGACAAAATTTTTGAAAACGTGAAAAAAGCCTGATTTAATGACCACAAACTGTGTAGAATTGCAACCGACCCACGAGTTGAGAACGCGCGTGACGTGAGTCACGCTTTGCACGTGAGGGACCGCTGCATAGCAACGGCCACGACGCTTGACGACGAACGTTAGAAAACGGAGCTTTTCAATAACCCTCTTGAATCCGGGGAAATTTAAAACTGCTGCCAGGTTTACTTTTTGGTGTGGATGGAAAACACTTGAAAGCGGAATTTTTCGAAAACAATGTAGTCACAATAAACATGTGATTTCCATCACTGAATTTTCCTCAAACCCAAGTCCAAAATGGCCGGTGCTGTTGTGTTTTATGTATAATTTCCCCGCTGCAGTGTGAACAGTAAGCATTTGATGTGTTTTCAGAGTGAAAACCCCGTTTTAAATTTCGACGTATTGTAAATGGAGTCTTAAACTCAAAGTACATATCTTTGAGAAACTTCGCAGCCAAATACCGTCGATCCGTGAATTTTTTTTCGCCAAATCCGTCGATCCGCCAATATTTTTGTTCAAATCCGAAACCACAACCACATTCGGGAACAGAAGTATAAAATTTCAAAGGAAAACTGGTAAATGTGAATGCCATTGTTAATTTCGCACAAATGGGAAAGAAGGCAACACGCTATAGACCATTTTACAGTTATACCATAGACCATTTTACCGTTATCCGGCTGTTCAGTGACCTGACCTTTGAATATGGCAACAAGGCTGGAGATGACCTTGTTTTGATCAAGACCTCACTGGTTTTGTTGTGTAAATCAAGTTTTTCTGCTAACTAGTTGGCATTTACATGAGGAAAGCAGAGAGGTCTGTATCAAGGCAAGGTCACCTCCGGTCCAACCTCGCTTGCAGTCATACGGCAGGTAACTAAGCACACAACTGTAAAATGGCCAATTCCAACAACAACGGTCTCACACCTGAGTTTAAATGAGCTTCGTTCGAAAAAAGAAATAATTAACATACCGACCAAGGCTGAGGAAAGATCTGTTATCCAAATTTCGTTTAGTACCCAAAATCCAAACATCAAGACAGACATGATCTGCAACCGCACCAAAATTCACAGCTGATCCACTGTGTTTTCAAAGTCCGCGAATCCGCTCGATTTACCGCAAAAATTCCACATTCCATGCGCTTTTTAAAGGTCAAATCCGTCGATCCAAAAACCCATTTAGCCCCCTCTATTTAGGTTCGTGTATATAGCTGTTTCGACAAAGGTTGTCCCACAACAGCACAAAAGCGCACGCGACAAGGCCGATTGGTGTTATGGGTAGTAAAAATTTGGCGCTACTTGGTCGAGGTTCACGGTGTTTAGCTAGAAGGAAAGAGAATGCAATAATACACGTGTTTGTGCTGTTTCCATCTCTAACGCCGAATTACCTTGGGCTTCAATCAATCAAGAGCAAAACCATGCATTGTTTACCATAATAACTTTCGACATCATCGCGTTCACTTTTACGCTTTTATACGGCAACCTTTCTCAACACAGCTCTATGTCCGACATAAGTGTTTTAAGCAGAAGGATGTTGACACTTTTCGAAAGGCTGTGACTTTCAATTGAAAAAAAAACTTTCTTTAGCGGATTTTAATTTGGCTTACGTTGCGTGAGCAAACTGGAAGAAAGTACGTTTCAGGTTATTTCAGGTTATTTATTATGTATGTCACTGTAAGTTAATCTAATTTATTTTAAATAGGGGGTGAATAAAAAGCTGCTGAAACCTGGGGTGCGAGAACCGCAATCAGTAGCGTCATTTACCGGTGTACAGCTATATAGGTGAACAAAGTCGTTACACTTTCAGCAAGATCATTGGTCCTAATAATGATATATCGCCAACAGATTTGAATAGTTATACTATCGATACCAAATTTTGGAGCTGTTCAAAAGACGTTGTGGCTAAGCCTTAATCAAATGGAGAATTAAAGCTCCGTAGATGGGGTTAAAGGGAAAGCTTTCACCTCCGCGATAAAATCTTTATTGCTTTATAGATCTACTCAAGCTTGGCTATGCTTAGAATGGCAGCTGTGGAGGCCAAAATCGTTATTTTCCCCACCAATAATTTAGTAACAAAGAAAAACCGTGTATATACCTTCAGTACTCCTGAATGGCACTAAAATGTCTCTGTAGCAAAGAATGGCTTAGTATAGGGTCCCCATGTGAGTGGCCTTCGCCTCGTTACGTGGATGCGCGCTCTTCTTGTTATGCGAGTGTATGGTAGGAATCTTGTTTTTGAACATAGGCGAATATTTTAACGATTGTTTACGACGAAACGGCTCGGCTGTCAGGTGTCTTTTTCCTCAGAGGTAAACGTTTCACCAGGTGTACTTCCATAATTCATGCTGTGACCGTTAGCATCACGCGTGCCGCTTTCAAAAATCAAGGAAAACAGTCGGGTAATTATCGTTTCCAGGTAGTAACAGCAACCCGCTGATTTATACCATTCCAGCCAATCAGAATACAGGAAAGCTGTTGTAGATTGTACTAGTGACTGACTCAGTCGTGTCGTGGGATATTCCATGTGTTACCACTCGAAAGCGTTTCATAACCGTCGTATTTAGTATATATTAAAGTAGGTTAAAGATCTCTGTTTCATTATCGTTTCCGCCCCTTTGTAGCAAGCGGCACCTTAACTTTTATGCATGGAGGCAGACATGATCTGTTAAGGGCATTTTAACGAAAAGAATAGAACTATCTTAACGTCAAAATCATAGTCGTATGTGATATTATATGACAAATTACCATCTCGAAGCTCAACACAGGCTTTGTTAAGTAATTGTTCTGGATAAAACAAGGTTCGCGAAAGCCTCCCCAGGGACCCGAAAGAAAACCTCGGAGAGAGAGAGCGCTTGTCAGTTAGTGACTTAGAAAGCATACAGGTCAAGTTTCTGTTGTTTAATCAATTAACACTCACTTTTAGGCCAAGAGCGACGAGTTCAAAACGAGCCTTGAACAAATGTTTGGTCTTCTAATATGACTCGAAGAAAGGTCAAGTTTTCTAAAAATCGCCCAAGTCTATTCGAAGAGGCTCGCTTTGGCACACGAATCTGCGTCAAAATTTGTTTTAAAAAAAGAGTTTCTAAAGGAGGAATGAGTTCCGTGCAACGGCACTGAACGTTCGAGTGCTAGGGAAGAAAACCTTGAATTTCAAATTTCCCAGTGGCCTTCCGGTAGAGAAAAGCGATCTTGTCTATCAGCTTATTTCACCCATTTTTTTAGGGTCTGGACGAGTTTTTCCTCAGAGCTCAGTACGAATCAAAATCTTAACTGTTATCGCTGGCAAATGTATGTCGCTTCTTTATTGTTGATTCATCTCAATAACACGACAAAAGTTTTTCTTTTTTCTGGGCCCTCACTGAGCACGTGACTCAATGCGCAGGTGTTGGTCATCCACGCTCGCGTTTCCGACAGAATGGTGCTTGCAAAGGCTTCGAGGTGGTCTGTTAAAATATTTTACATTCTTTCTCGGAACTACTGTGTGATAATACTACTTTAGCTTTCTACGATGTTCTTTTGCGACCTTTATCAAATGTAAATGTTTTAACAACAAATTTATCGAGGCCAGACTAAGCATGGCGGTGATATACAAAGTTGAAGACGTACCATGGCTGCGATCCGGACGCAACCCGCCGACGAGGGGAAAAGAAGAATAAAATTACATGGCGTATTTTGAGAGAAGTAAAACATCACATCACGTTAGCATAGTATAGTTAATATACTTCAAAATTTTAATGTGATCCTCAATTTTTAGCTGTGGCATGAAAAGACAGGAATTCCCCAGAGCTTAGGTGATAAAATGGACGAAACCATTCTTTCAAGTTTTCGGATGATATAGAGTAGCGCTTGTAAACCTTAACTTTAATCATCCCAGTAAATATCAAACTAGAAATACGAACATGCCCACTTGTATCTTTGGTTGTAAGAACTTTTGCGTTCACGACATCTTTGTTCAGTTTTGTTCAGAAGATAGACACTGCTCGAGCTCTCAAAAGTGAGCAAAGAGAACTTAAACGAACAGATGAGCGGACACATTTCTAAAAGTAGTAGTAAACACCAAAGAGAGAATAATAAACCATAAAGGATCAAAGATGGTTAAGGATGGAGAAGATTACCAAAAGAGGAACTTGAAAAATGCGGGCTAAACTTTTCAAAATACTCAAACCACGACATAACTCCTTTAACCGCAGTTCGCCAAGCTTTTTGCCTCTGAAGTTTGAAAGAAAACCAGTCTCCTTCAGTTGAAGGAGCATTGTCACGCTATTTGGCAACTTCATAAAAAGCTAGAAGGTGTCTTCGTATCAATTGAATTCAAAAACTAATGATCTAGTTCTGTTATTGAAGACTATTTGTAGGTACTGAAACTGTTTCCTGTCGCCTGTCGCTACGGATGGCATGGATGGAAGTGGATTGAAACTTGAAAAAATTGGCCAATTTTTTCGAGTTTTGATGCTACGTCTTCCAAAAATCCTCAAGAAATTTATTATGGTTAGCCCTCTCTGATAAAATTCATTTGACATCTTCGCAGCTTTACAGAAGCGTTTTGTTTATGATTAAAGCCTCAAAGTAATGATTTTAGCACAGAAGTGACCTAAAACAGCAAAATCCACCGCTTCTCTAGGTCTTTTTTATTGCCTTTCTACGTGCGTCAACAGAGGAGAAAAACTGCATGACCACTTCCAGGACATTCCGGACAATGCAATGGATATACCACACTCTCCCATTTCACTAAAACCCGTAAAATCCAATTGTTTTGACTGTCATCTCCAAAAATGAGACTTTCCTCATCAAAGAAAGAAATAAAATGGATACCTATATACTAGCACTTACTATTCTGGTTGTAGCAAGAAGGCATTCAAGAAGATTCTTTCTTTTACGAGTTCGCCCACTGTCAGTCTCGAGTTGCAAGACATCCCAGAGATTAAAAAACCTGACATACAGTGCACTGCACTGCAAAATTCCACCAGCCCTGACAAAAGAGATTGTGTTCTTAACGGATGAATGACGATGAAAGAGGTTACTACAGGGGTGGAGGATTTAGATCCTGAGAAGCAATGATCGACAATAATTAAGCCAAGGTTTAAAATGTTGTCAAAACTCTTAAAAACATGACGCCATTTGACCATATGAGGTAAAGAAAATATACAAACTAACAGACCGTCTAAACAGTAAATGGCCGAATTTTGGTCAAAAAATGCGAAGATCTTAAGTACAACGGGAATCAAGCAGTGATGATATTTCCCTTATTGTATGGTTTGAGGGATGACATTACGGGAAAATATCCGCGCGAATTTTGTCAAACCATTGAATAAGCTAGAATTGAATAAGCAGAGGTATTGACCTTGAAGTCGAATACAATTAAATTTAGTTTACACTACTAAAGTCTGTTTAACTGAAATAGACATGATGATATATCAAGTGGATATTGTTTCTGAATTTGTTACATTTGTTTTGCGTGCTTCCTTGAACTGAGATGACAACGCGTAATCTCTGATCTTTTCCATTTGCAGTGGCGACGGATGTCACTGGTTTGGCTTATCCTAATTTTTTCTACAATGGAAAATAATCTCAAAATGTCTTCTCTTAGAAGTCGAGTATTTTGGGACGGTTTTCCAATTGCTTTTGTTTACGTCGGGTATATTATATCAGTAGGGCTCCTTCGCTGACACTGCCAAACATCTCCTGGGTTGTAGAGTTTTGCCACGCCCAGCGTTTTAACAAAGCAAACACCGTATCGCAAACTTGTCAGCTAGCACTGGACAGCGCGTTCACCTAGAAAGCTGAGATAACGTCAAGCGACAGTTGTCCATGTATCCTGAACCCAGCTGGTCCATGGTCGCTTGTGGAATAAAGTTCCCCTGCCATGGTAGCAGCATTGATCAACAAGATTCGTAACAAGACGGCCTTGGGTTTCCTCCCCAGTGTGTTTGTCATTTAGAAAATAGCTCATAATATGTATTGTTTATTTTCAATTTCCAGTGAACCAATTGTTCAGAAACTTCCTCACCAGGTGAATATTTTTATTTGGGACTGCGAGGAGGTAAGATCTGGTAAACTGGATACTCTGCATGCACGTGGTTGCTAGGATGGACGCGTAACTTCTTGGTTCACTGTTCTCAACTATCACTTAAAATTTCAGTTCATTTCTGAGTCATCAGTATACTTTGCAGCTCTTAAATTCCAACTATCAATTAAAACACGAGGAACTTCTCAGTTGGCTGTTAAATTTTGACCAACTGATTCTCAGCTGTAAAACCCCTCCACTCCTCGGTGATCAAAGCAGTCAAGTTGTATATGATGGGATGCTAGGCAATAACTAAGAGAAGTTTTAAAAAGGTTTCCGAGTGAATATTACAAAGTACCCCACCGGGAATTAAAATTACTAAGGAATTCTTGGTTGGGCCTTTTTTTGTTTCCAAAAAATGTGCAGCGATCGATGAAGTTGTATTCTTCACCTTCTACGGGTATACGAGGTCACAAAGTGGCCAGCTCTCATTTGGCTTGATAGCTCCTTCAGTTGGTAGAGCACTGCACGGTATCGCAGAGGTCATGGGTTCGAATCCCGTTCAGGCTTGAATTTTTTTCGGGCTTTGATTTCACAGCTCATATCTTCATATCATTCATCGCCGTTCAAATATATGAAATTTCATTTCAGTTCAGTCGTATTCTATTCAGTAACCAGCGAAAAAAATCTTTGGCGTCTGATTGGCTGTTTATGAACACAAAGAATTGTTCGACATGATTACTAGCAACGCGTCAAAGTACAAGTTTTGAGGGCTCTCTTTTGAGCCTCCTAACTCTGTTTGAATGACCGCTACAAAAACGCGCAAAAATCGAAAACCGCGAATTAAATTTATGATTTTCCGCAACGGCGAGGTAATTTCTTAACCGTAACCCGCCAGATAAATGTGAATGTACCCGCAAACCGGCAGTCAAACCGTCAGAGTGTAAAAGACCATGTTTCCAGCCTCACAATGATTTTGTTTGTTTTAATGAACGGCTTTTCTCTTCACAGCGTAGATATAATGCGGCTTTCTTCGTATTTGCGCCGAACCGACCCCAACTCCATTTTATCTCAGTCGTGCCTTGGAATCTCCTTGGCTAGCTCAGAAGTGGTTTATCTTTTATGCAGGTATTGGAGTTACAATTTGGAACTTTGCAATTTTTGAGGACAATTTGTTCCTGAGACATTTTATTCAAATCGACATGACATCCCGAGTGACATGTTTTTTGCAATCAAGCTTTACCCTCACATTATTGAGTGCTCATTGTTTTCTCGACCCAGGTCTCGACCCGGAACATGTGCCACTTCTTCATTTTGCAGATCTTTCACTCTGCTTTTGAATTTTTAATTTGAACTTTGCTTTCAATTTGACTTGGAATTTGCTCCCCAGACACTGAATTTCTTGCAATATTTTTGCCGGCAATGGCGGCCTACTTGTGCTAGATACCTTCCTGACATACACGGCAACCCGGATGATTGAAATCTTTGATTTATAATGTCAACACAGCTAGGCAGGAACCCAACACCATGGGCTTCCTACGCGACTACAAACAATGTACCTCCCTAGTGACTGTTCACGCATAACAAATCTTATATATGGCGTCATAAAAAACTCAGCCCAAACTTTCAACGAGTCCTTCCTAATCCGCCATAACAATCCTCCTCTATCAAAATTAACGTTTGTCCTTTTCGATTTGTGGCAAAAACGTCTTTGCTGTTTTTCGTCCTAAGAAAACTATTATTTCGCGCGTTCGTTGACAGGAAAGTAATTTGTAAACACAGGAAAGTCTCACAGACATAGCGCCTTTCATTTGTCACTCCCTACTGGCAAATCGAGTTTATAGTACCACATTAGTTAGAAGCTGTCTTAACATTATAAACCATGCGATGAAAAACAGGTACTTATGTGTACCTCCTGCTAGCGTTGTTTCATGCCACGAAACAACGCCACATGGTAGAAAAAGTATGCAATTAATTGGCTGGAATCACGAAGCGAGTTGATATTGTGTAGGTTTGTCACTCATTTGTATCCTTTTTCAGTCTCTGCCTTCGTCCTTCTTATTTCAACAAGTGAATGTTCTCGTGTGTCTTTCCGGGATCCAAAATGTACGTTGCTAATTTGTGTAGTATACATGAAGTACCCTATGGGAGCTCCGTTTTCAAAACCCGTTTCAAAATTTTTTTTTTTTTTTTAAAGTAAATTGTGGTTTACAGTGTATGCAATTTTCAATAAAAATGTTCCAATATATATTCGGTGTGTTGTACTGATACATTTTCACGAGTAAATTTCCCAAATTTTGTTCGTTACGTTTTCGAGAATCCTTAACTTAAATAATCAAATTCGAGCATTTTGTATCCCGCAGGTTTCGCTGTATACATCGGCAAAGACAATGCAAATACTAACCCAGCTTATGGGGTAGTGAAGGTTGAATATTTGCTGCACACTGCGCTTACGAGATCTTATATTTTCCATGGAAACACCCTTAAAAATCAGACCTGAAACTTTAGGAGGCCGGGATTCGATCCGAGTCTTTCAACCGTAACGTTTCGGATTTTTTCTCTTTCAGTCCAAATATAAATATTTACAAAAATCCTCGAGGTGGTCCTTTTTTAACGAAACTTTTTCAACAACGCTGCCAGAATATCCACTTAAATCGAAGTTTCTCTACATGACTAATCATTTCGCGAGCGGCATTTCTTGTCCCGTAACCTTGGCGGCATGAAATGCCGCTTTCACACACTGTCAAATAAGATGTTCACTTTAAAAGCACCATTAAGCACGGTATTATTTTAACTACCACTCTGTTTACTTACATTTTACTTTTAAAAATCCTCTGGTTGGCTTTTTGTAATGCTTTCACCACTCGAAACTTGTTTGTGCTTTCTTTACAATACCTTCGTGGGGGTGAACCAGCTCCCCCCAACTTAAGCTCTTAAAGCGAAACATTAAGCGAATGAAAAATTTCTCCCCTTCCTGGGGGGTCACAAATGATTCTGCGATCCTCGATCAGTTGCTAAACTGCTAATTAAGCCATTTTTATCAAATGACTATCACAAAAAGGCAGCTCTAATTACGAAAAACGAACAATAACCAGCTAAATAAATTATATTTCTCTGTACTGTGCGAGCGGAACTTTATAAACACCTTAGTTAATTTCTCGCTGAGTAGATATAATAGAGCTCTCGGTCACCTCTGACAATGTCCTTAGACAAGCATTTTTTTAAACGAAGGAACGAATTTTCAAAGAAGTCATTGGAGCCTTTTTGCACCAAAAAATTTACATATCAGTGCGCACTTTCAGATGCACATATCACATATGCCGTCCGAGGCGCGTTTGTCTAAAGCTCCGAAAATCAACTGCAGTCGCTCTGAAAGATTACCAAAAAAGACGATTCATATGTTGTACTCGGCTAGCAACCTCGATGGAAGAACATAACAAAAATCTGTAATCTTTGAGACTTGCTTTCTTCTTTTAAGAGCACTTTTTTGTTTTGGCAAGTTTATACTCCATGGGTAATAATGTA
This sequence comes from Catalaphyllia jardinei, assembly GCA_022496165.2. Taxonomy (NCBI): domain Eukaryota; kingdom Metazoa; phylum Cnidaria; class Anthozoa; order Scleractinia; family Caryophylliidae; genus Catalaphyllia; species Catalaphyllia jardinei. The sequence continues at coordinate 22,980,190 of CM042757.1, read as the reverse complement.
AAACTGCTTTTTTTGCTTTGTTGCAACAGACATTCAGACATTCAGACATTCCCCCTGCCACGGTTTTAACTTAGTGGCAACCATGCTAAGGTATCTCCTGACTTTTTTCCCCTGACTGTAAATCTATGTTCTCCTAATAAAACAACCAGGGAAATAGCTGAACTAGACGTTTATTCCTTCTGATCGACCGATTAACACTGAGGTTACAGAAAGAACGACATTTTATAGGTGTTTAAATGGGAATCACCTTCGCCAAACCGTCGAAGTAACAAAAACATACATTGAATAGAGGAGTTGACGGGACTCGCATAGGACTACGGGAAAATGTTCAGGAAAAGATCCTGTGTAGACCTTTTGGTCACGTTTCAAAAGCTTGAAGGTGCAATTTAAAGCGGAGGCAATTTATAGCGGTTGCAAATTGGACACCTGAGTTTGGCTTCAACGCGCTGATATTTATAGAGATAACTTTGACTGCGAATACGCCCTAAAACTGCGGTTCGCTGAGAACTGAAAACACAGGACTTGCAAGCATATAAACATGGTAGAGAACCATCAGGCATCGTACTCGTTACAATTTATATTTTAAAATGTAGAATTTCAATATGAAAATTAATTCAAGAGATACCATGAGAAGTGTTTTACCTTACTGCGGTTCCTTGTCGCAATACTCGGTACATTTATCACGGCGCGATTCGGCTAACATGCATGCGTCGGTTGTCTTTTGAACATGTTCTCTGTTGATCCTTGGATCTTTACCCTGTTTTATATTCTTTTCCTACACGTCTTCAAATAAGAACAGCTGTTACCATTAGCCATTCTTTAGTTGTCTTTTTAATTCATGCAAAATGACAGCTTTTCGTTCAAAGTTCTTTCAGGGTGCTATTGTCTCACTGGTTTGCATAAGTCGTCGAAGCTGACATGAAATCGACGTGAAATTGACAGAAGTCTTGGTTAGCAGAAAAGTGCCCGTCGGAGTAATTTGACAAATTAAAATAAAAGATGGACCGAACAAAACAAAAAACATTTCCTCGATTGGATTCATAATCTGTGATGAATTATACCACCATTAATTGCTGAGAAGATATTGGTCTAGTTTTCAGGGTACCAAAAAAGACGCAAACACGTTATCTCTGCTAAATTGAATTGTTACAACGGGTTTTAAAATTCGCGTTTTTATGGTCAGCCACGTTTCCATTAGTAATAGTCCTTATTTTCCTTTTTATTTATTTCGAAGACTACTTACCTAGAGTTAGCTTTAAAAAAAAAACGTTTTTGTGAGTATTTCTGAAGCGGGTAAACAGGAATTTACTACAAAGTTGAAAAGTGAAATCGTCGTTGATCAATAAAAAATACGTTTAAGAACAATAACATTGCAGTGCTTTTAACTAGCTCTTTTTTGTGTGCGCTTTTGGAGAGAAAAAACTTACATTTTCAAAACCACGAAGCTTATAAGAACACGCACTTTACAGAACATAATCGTGAAGTTCGGGTAAAAGTGATTATCGCATTAACTCACAAGAAAGGGAAAATTAATTCTTGGCAGCAGAAAATCAATCAGATGGGCAGTTGATCAAACAACCACCCTGCTTTAAAGGCAGGCCGGGATTATTAAGGTTTGAGATTAAGATTATAGTCTTCAAAGGTTCTTTGTTGTCCTTTTCGAAGTCCACGTTGCCATCTGAATTGTTTAAGCATTTTTATTTCAGTTTCAATGACTTTCTTCTCCAGTTTATTCTCCCCTTTAAAAGAGCAAGAAAAAAAACAATATAAAAAATTAAAAAGATGAAAATAAAAAATTGGAAAACATGAATGGCCACTGAAATGTAATTTCCAAAGGTTTGAGAAGCACTTTAACTCTGGTGTTAACAGAGATCGGACGTTTTTTTTCTACTAAACTAAAACCTACTTGTTTATCACTTTCGCTCTCCCGGGTTTCTAAAACACGGGGAAGGGGGCGATAAAACGACAAAAATTGAAACAAAAGGCGTTTCTTGGCCTAAATATCAGCCGTCTAAACAAAGGAAGTGGTTTGAAATTCCGGCTTAGAGCTCCAAAACAGGAACTAAAAACTGCCTTTGTTTCGTCCTCTGAAAGAAACGTGAGTCACGTTCTTGGAAAATGAACTTGTCTATTTCATTGAAATTGAGAAACATAAGGTGTAAACTGAGTGCCCCGAGAAACTAACCCTTTAGGTACATTAACAACATAAAATAGACTCAGTACCCCTTAACCACAGCCTTATGTCAGCTGCAACTTTTGTCTCATCTGTAGACTAAACGTCAACTGTCCGCTCACAGCGTGAGCCACCATTCGCTGCAGCATAAAACAGGAAAACAGAAAAAAAGCTGTGTGTTACTCTAGAAACAAACTTAACCGTTCAATGTTACTCTAATCCATGAAAATTTTTTCTTACAAGGGTAAAACACGCGTCGGATAGTTTTATTTTATACGTTCTGTAGGCTGAAACTATTCCCAGTTACCACGTGCCAAAAACAGCCGACAAGGTCTGGGCAGAGACAGCGTTCGCCTATATGCATAATCAGAGACATCTTACCAGCGTCGAGCAAAGATAAAGACTTTCTTACAAACTGATCTAATCTACTTTTCCGCTAGCTTATGAAACAGCTGTGTATTTATCTTTCAAACTAAGCTTCGTGTTGGAGAGCTTTTCCTTAATTCAAAAAGAAATTCTCCTTTCTCACCCTTCACCCCATGACTTCGTTACAGGTTCTGATGGCGGGCGGCTCGTAATTCTTCTTTCACGACACATATGGGCTCTTGCAACCTGGGAGGGCTTGCTTTTCTCAACAAAGGCTTGTAGGGGGTCCAAATTACCATCCGTTTTCTTAAAAGATTCGGCGAAAGAGCGGCTATTCAAAATGGACTACATTGTGTGCTATGTCCCAGAGCGGTTTTTGAACAAATGTCCAATTACAGTCTGGTCCGAGAGGGAAGTCATTCAAAGAACTGTTTTTAAAGCCAAGTGGAACTCAAACTATGTTAAGACGATAAAATTTACGAGGGTCGAATACTTAATTAATCAGTGAAGTCTGGCTCCGAGCGAAAGCGAGCTGTCACAACTGAACCAGTGAAACAACATAACTATGACATTCAGTTTTTAAGCGTGGACGCCATTATTTCCTATACCTGTCCGTGCTTCAACTTTAAAATTATCTTTAAACGTGAACACCTTTCTTGATATCTTTGTAAATAGTCTCAGTCCATTTATCACGATTGGCGAAGCCAGTAAAGGTTGTTTCACCGCCCGTTAAAGCGGGTTTTCAATAGAACATAAGTACAATATACAATGTACTTTTATATTAAATAGCGACTGTTGTAATGAATTTTTCCCAACAAAGAACTTAATGCAATCGCGTAAGTTACTTAAACGCCAGTGAAATCCTTCTTAACTAAGGTACAAATTAAAATTAAGTTGAAGACGACGCAAAAGTATAACATTAATGAAAGACATTTGTTAAGTCGACCCATTTGTACAATGAGCTTGTAGTATAAACAGCTAGCTTGCGCGCAGGTTAATTAGCTACCTGAAAACAATATTCCAATTTAATGTGAATAAGTGTGCGAAATTCTTGTATAAAATGACACATGCACTTCAGATGGGAAGTTCGGAAGCAACACTACTTCACGACAAAAGCACAGCGGGACAGTCTCTGCAACGCTTCCAAGCAAAAACCACCTGTCGTTTTTAACTGAAGGGCGACAAAATTTCACTTTTCTGTGTATTATTGCTTGTATTTCCGCAGATCTTGCCTCATAATATCCATATAATTTTCACAACTCACATCACTTGGAAATGGGTTTTTCCGCGAGACACACTGGTCCTCTGGTTGGTCCTCTGGAAGTCTAACTCAATCTTGGACCCACGTGACGTCTGGGCCTAATACAGTCGAAACCCTATTAACCGGCCACCATTAAACGATCATCCCTATTAGGCGACCAGTAATCAAACGCGCGACAAGGGCTTTTCTATTGTTTTCACCTCTTTTGAGCAGCCACTATCCATTTCCCCGAGGGAGGTCGTTTAATTGCCTGATTTCAAACCGTGACGGACTAGGTACGTGTCTGTAAATTATGGGATTAGCAACTATTGATCCACATAGTTATAAAGTGCAGACCAAGCTTTACAAAATCCCCAAGTTTGGTGTAAATAGACCCAACAGTAAGCAAGATACAGCCATTTGATGGCAAATGTCAAAATTTACAAGGAAATGTCAAGAGCCAATGGCCATCCGGACGTCCGAAGACAGCGTCCGGATGGGTATAAATTTCTTCGTTAATTTTGACGCTTTTAAATCGCTGTATCTCAGTCAAAACTAGCCTGATTAACACCAAACTTAGGGATTTTGTGACTCTCGGTGTGTTCTTTGTGACTATGAGGATCAATAGTTGTTTATCCCATAATTTACAGATTCGTACCTAGTCCTTTTCGGTTTGAAATCAGGCAATAGGGGTTGAGCTGCAGATTCATCTTCGTGTGAAAATCGTGGAATAATATTTGCGTTATAGTACAAGGATTTTCCACTAGCCTCTTGGGAAGTCTTCTTGAATAGCAATGATCTAATAGGGGAGACTTCCTTTCTGCATAAATAACTGAAAGTCAGTGATCTCTGACAATGGCTGAAAAAGTTTAGAGCACCTTGTTTCTAACAGCTTTCTACCTAAAATGTAACATATTTTTACCTGGCAAAATGTCCATAAAACAGGTTGCTGTTTCTTTTTTTCCTTTATTCCAGATTTAATTTTACATTGTCAGTAACAAACACCAGTCGAACACTGACAACCAGAAGACTGACTCAGACTAGAGCCAGATCCCTCCCGTCCTACATCAGACATGACCCTTCTACATTAGCATAGTTTATAGGTCAGTCGTCATACAGAGGTTTAGTCATCTAGACTGAGTAGAGACAGCGACTAACTGTTTTATAAAAAAATAACACAACAAATAATACATATATATTATATTAATTTCTTGTTTATTCAGAAATCTATCGAAACGATCACCTATTAAAAATTTTGTTTTTTAAGTTACAAACATATATTTCTTTGTGAAAGAGCTAGTCAGCCAGTCAGCAAGCTGGCTGAAACTATTACCATAACCGGTTGGTCAATCAGTCACTTAGACAGCCACTCTGTCGGGTGCTCAGTCTGTCATTCAGTCAGTGAGTCACTGATTTTAAGTCAGTCTGTCAGTCAGTTGTTCAAGATAATCTGGCTTTATCAACTGGGTTGATAATGTGAATTGGCCACCGTGAAGAGATTCGGAAGCTGACGTTTCGAGCGTTAGCTCTTCCATTCGCTCCCACGAAGGGCTAACGCTCGAAACGTCAGCTTCCGAATCTCTTTACAGTGGCCAATTCATATTATCAACCCAGTTGATAAGGCTAGATTATCTTGTAATACTCCCACCGACGCAGCACTACAGTTTCTTTAGAAACTTACCTCCAGTATTAGTATAAATTTACCGTAGTCTATTGTGAATCTGTGAATTTGATTGGCTAAATTACCGTCTTCTATCAGCTGATAGTCAACAGTTACGCATCAGCGCACATCGAGCGTCACGTTTGAACCTGATGTAAAGTAATAAAACAGTTCTTTTCTACGCGTTACTTGACATTTTTTTCCTTTTATGTAATGAGACTACGGTAAATTTATACTAAAACAAAAACTCGCCCTCGTTTTCTACGAGCGATAGTCAACTCGGCTGCGCTTCGTTGACTATCTGCTCGTAGAAAACTCAGGCTCATAGTCTAATTGTTAATTAGTCAGTTGTTCAGTTGGTCAATGGGTCAGTGGATCAGTGGGTCTGTGGGTAAATGGGTCAGTGTGTCTGTGGTTCAGTCGTTCAGACAGCCGATCAGTTACATAAGTCAGTCTATTTTCTTTTAGTATCACCCAACTAGTGGACTAATGAAAATCCTGCATTTTGATTGGCTACGCTACAAGGAGTCTAATAGTAATAGTCATCGAGTAGCGAAATCGCCGGTTTTTCTTTCGTTTTTTTCCTCCAAATAAGTATTTCTTCAACTTGCATTTGCTAACTTTGCCTTTTCTGTCCGACTTGTTGGGTGATACTAAAACAATTAGACCCTTCGCCCTGAAGGGCCACGGGTCAATAGCCCTTGAGGGCGAAGGGTCTAATTGTTAATTAGTATCACCCAACTAGTGGACTAATGCAAATCCTGCATTTTGATTGGCTACGCTACTAGGGGTCTAATAGTAATAGTCATCGAGTAGCGAAATTCGCCGGTTTTTCTTTCGTTTTTTCCCCCAAATAAATATTTCTTCAACTTGCATTTGCCAACTTTGTTATTGCCTTTTCTGTCCGACTAGTTGGGTGATACTAAAACAATTAGACCCTTCGCCCTCAAGGGCCACGGGCCAATAGCCCATTCGGCTTCGCCTCATGGGCTATTGACCCGTAGCCCTTTCGGGCTACGAAAGGGCCAAGGGCCACGGGCCAATAGCCCATTCGGCTTCGCCTCATGGGCTATTGACCCGTAGCCCGAAAGGGCTACGGGTCTAATTGTCAATTATAACCTTTACAAACAGTATTAATATCCTCCATAAGTATTTATGAAAACAATCTATAATCACCCTGGAATCGTATCTCTATTAAATATGAATTGAAAGTTTTCTTGTGAAAAGGGCATATATCGCTTTTTGGGCCGATTTTCATTTCTTGCAGGATCGAGCTTATTCTTGGCAGACGGACATGAAAAACATTGTTGTGGAATTGTTTTTGTCGATTTGCGCTTCGTATTCGAGAAACTACGCATGCAAAAAACTAAGTTGGTTGAACGAGAAACAAATGGAACCTTTTGTTTCCGGCTTTATTACTCATACAATTACGCTAAACTCTTATTGTTGCTTCGTTAGCACAAGCGAATAAGGCGTTGAACGGGTCGGATTCGAGTTTGTTTTGTCGTGACACCGATTCTATTCGAAGTCGGGCAAATCATCTTTTTTTTCCCGGTCTGTTTCTCTACTTCTTTCAAAAACTAAAACATTTGAAGCTGCTAGAACTAACCGTTCACGCTCACCTCGCGTCGACATCAACCTTCGTACGATTTGCTCCTAAAGACACGCCAAGGAAAAGATTCCGCTAGGAAAACTGCATTTTTTGCAAACATTATTTCTCGAACACGAAGCGCAGATCAACAAAAACAATTACAGAACGATGCTTTTTATGTCCAAACAAGTCAGTCTGAAAATCGTCCCAAAAAGCAATGTTCGCCCCTGTTGTCAGAAAGCCTTGAACAATTACACTAATAAAAACATTTATATAATATATTCAATTTTTAAATACATATGAATAGCTGTTTTGAATAACATATCTTGCAATAAAATTAAAGAAGGGCTTCAATGTCCTTTGCAATGTCCTAAAAAATGAAACAAGCAACACTCTGTAAGATCGTGACTAAAACACCCCATGAGTACATACGAGTGCATTTTTTGCAAACATTATTTCTCGAACACGAAGCGCAGATCAACAAAAACAATTACAGAACGAAGCTTTTTATGTCCAAACAAGTCAGTCTGAAAATCGTCCCAAAAAGCAATGTTCGCCCCTGTTGTCAGAAAGCCTTGAATACTGTTGTCAGAAAGCCTTGAACAATACGAGTACATGCGAGTAAAATACGAGAACATACGAGTACATACAAGTAACACACGAGTACATACGAGTACATGAGAGTAACGTACGAGTACATACAACATACGAGTACAAACAAGTAACATACGAGTACATACAAGTAACATACGAGTACATGCGAGCAACATACGAGAACATACAAGTAACATACGAGTAACATACGAGTACATACGAGTACATGCGAGTAACATACGAGTAACATACGAGTAGCATACGAGAACATACGAGTAACATACGAGTACATACGAGTAACATACGAGTACATGCGAGTACGTACAAGTGCAAACGAGTGGTATATACGAGTAACATACGAGTATATACAAACACACGGTAATATACGGATTATATACGAATAGATTGGTTACATACCAATACATGGGAGCAACAAACGATGGCACGAGGGTAATAAGCATACCATTTTTTTTTCTTGACATTTCATTTTTACATGTCTTGCACACATACGGGTCATGTCTTACACACATAGAGAAGTGCACGCAAGTGCCATGCACACATGCGCCTGTACCACATGCATACATTTTCCATACGCACACCACATACGAACAAAGAAGCCTGAGCGCAGATGTGAAATGATGCGGCGATAAGCGTTAAATAAACGCAGTGACGATGACTGCACACAAGATTTAGCGCGCGCAAATCTTTCATAGATTTATTTTTCTCGAAGTATTAGGACAGTAAAAGCTTCGAGGTGTTTCTGTGTGTGGTGTGCCGTTACGGGGGGTGGGGAGTATCTTTTTATTCAACAAATTGAACCCCTCTCCCTTTCCTCAAGTAAGGGGTAAAGCAGTCTCACTTTCTTTTAAATTTGGAAATTTTGGTTATTCTCCTAACATAAGTACATTCAAAATCCATATATACGTTGATACAGATTTCTTGGTTTTGTTTAATAATATACTTCTCTATAGTGGAAGTCAGCAAACGATTAAATTAAGCCTGAAAACATACGTTACTCGTATGTACTCGTGGGGTGTTTTGGAAACTTGATAGAATCAAATATCAATTTCCTGGAATCTTATAGTGTTGAAGACGACTAAAATCTCCCCAACAGAGAGGCCTCTAAAGACAATAGCCTCCATTTGACTTTAAAGGCCTGGCTAATCTAGAAAGCATTGTTGCGAAAACATTGTTTCTTGTTATGTTTCCCGGGGTGGCTAAATTAGTGGGAAACAAACAATTGACAATCATTGGACGAGGTTCAGCAAAATATCATGATTTGTCAGTGGCGCGCAGATCAATTGTTTGCTGAAGCCGAAGGCTGAGGCAAATGATTGATCTCAATAATATTCAATAATCGTTTTGTCATTCGATCACCAAGTTTCTTTTCATATTTTAATCACTTCCTGGCACTTTCATATTTTAATCACTTCCTGGCAGCTCAGGGAAGCGATCTGCCATTTTTCTCTCGAGAACGTGGTTTCAATTACGCATGAGCAGACCACGCATGCGTGCAATAAGAAGCTGACTTCCGAAGAAGTCTGGGGAAGGATGTTTACATTTTCCCGTCCCCAGGGCTACACACAGTGCATGTAAATGTAAAAGATGGCGGCAAAAAGGCAAAAAACGGCTTTTTGTATGATAATAGCTTGTTTCAACGACGAAGGCGAAGGAATCCGAAAGAAAGGTCCAATAGAGATTGGCTCAGAAATAGACTTCTACTTGCTTTTGTAATCCTCCCTCCAGGGCCCGCGGAGCGAATTTTCAAGTGGGGGAAGGGGAGTGGGAGGGGGGGGGGGATAATGCGAAGGAGCTAGCGTGAGCCAACTAGGGGAGTCCGCGGGCATGCTCCTCTGGGAAAATTTTAAATTAAAGTCTTCTGAAATGGCTAGAAATGGAACTAAAACTACCAAAAGTGAAGTTAATTTTTCATTCTTATAAAACAACGAGTAACAAACTGGCCTTCACGTTTGACCAAATATAAATGAATACACTAACTTCTAAGCTAAACCCAACAGACGCAACGGATGAGTATCACCCGGACATTTTTTAAGTCGGATTCTTTGAAGGTTCCAAAGTTGCTTTTTCGATTTTCATTGAGAGCTGCAAACTCATTGGCAACATCTACAAGACAAAGATAGTCTGTTCACAGTTTATGGGTATTAAGTATTGTCAGATTGCTAAATCTTGTTTGTGTCACGTCGAGCGTAGCCACGTTTTCAGTCTCCGAGCAGAAGTAAAGGATCTCTCGCCTGCTGCACTGGTTGCTGGGTTTACAAGACGAAGTTTGCTTAGGGTTATGATATCACTTATCATACACTTTTCGGCTTCAGAAAGCTGCTTGATCTGGGCTAAAATGTCATTAAAACAGGTAAATTCTCCGTCCTTCATCAAGACTTCAAAGATTTCCAGTTGAACATTCAATGTTCTAACATCAACATCCTCTCCGTAATTTGCTCCCAGAAAATGCAACTCCGTCGAATAATCCTGGCAATTAAGGAACTTAACTAAAAGAGACTCCATCTTTGCATACACGCTTGGTACGTTAAAACGGTTATCAATTGAGTTGACCATTATTAGGTCAATCACCTTAAAGTATAATATTCCTGTGGTGTTGTAGTGTTCCTGCGGTGTTGTTGGTTACGATGGGGGCCCTGAACCAATTTGAAACCTGCTAGGTGCTCGTTTTTGCCTAGGTAAGGCTGGTTCCGAGATGGAAGGATGCTTTTAATGATTTGAAGCACTCGTTATTCCGCATCTTCTGTAGGACCTGTTTTGTGAGATTGGCGACTCGTTGTCCACTAACAGCGGACATCTTTTTCTTTTGTAATGTTTTGGATAAGTTATCTGTAGGCCAGAACAGCCGCTCACCCAAATGTAACCCAAAGGAGAAGTCAAAGGTATTCATTTGGACTTGACAACCAATAATTTCGTTTTGAATCTCGTGTGAAGTGTACTTATCTTCCTTCCTCTCTAACCATTTTAACAAGACAGGTTAATCCTTCCCTCTTAGTTTGAGAAGCTGAGTAAAGTTAGATTCTTCGTCGGTGTCTCCTTGCATCGGCATTGCTTGTCGAGCAAGGTACTGCAAACATTCTATAATTTTGAGCAGACAGAACCGATTAGTCTGCATAGTTTTTTTGGCTGCATCGTTGGACATTTGGATGATATTTCCACAACTATTAGGAATGCTTATTTGGAACTCCATGGCCAGCTTGTGACACTCAGAAAGTTGATGTTCCTTGAATCGTACCAAAGCCTTCTTCCAGTTGAAAAATCCGTGCGAAATGAAAACCCATTCTTTTTTTCTAGCAGCGCGCAAATTCAATTTTTCATTCTGTTGGACGCAAATGAAACACACCACAGAGTCGCTTTGCTCATTATAATTACGCCAGGGAAAGCCAGTTAACCATTTTGCTTGAAATGAGCAATTGTGTTTGCCAAATGTTTTCTTGGGAAAAGTGAAGTTTGTTGGTTGAAACGGTTCTGTTATATGGAGATGAATGTCTATTGAAGACTGGCTCGGTGATGTGGAATGTTCTGCCTCTAATGGCTGAGTGGGGACCGTGGGGTTATGTGGTTGTTCAGCAGTGGATTTCGTGGCTTGAATATCAGTTAATTTATCTTCAATTGGTTTGCAAGAGTTTTTGCACGCAGGTTCTAAAAAAAAAGAATTAAACTAAACAAAAAGAATGATCATATATATGACATGTGATGCAAAGCTTTCATTTCACCATAAGTTAAATAAAGCATCGAAAGCCTAAACTAACCTTCAAGAGTGCTGTTCAGTTTTGGAAAAAAAGTCTGAAATTTTCGACCTTTTCTTCTTGACAAGACCAGTAGTTTGTGAGGAGCCAGCGTCTTTGTTCATGTTACCATAAATCACATGCGCTTCTTTGTTCGTTATAACAGCAGGGTTGAATGATCCAGAATGACAATAGCTGTACATAATTCTCCGTTCCAGATATTTACTGCGATAAACAGCTCTGATAAAAAAAATACGTTCTGCAAAACCCCATTCAACTTATCCAGTGATGAAATTTCATCTTCGTACTCAACTGTACCAATGGCGTCGAGAAACACCGATCCAAGAACGAGTGAAAGTAGAAACAAGAGTTTAAATACCATTATTGCGCAGGCGAAAATCTAATCGTCTGTTCAGGAACAAACCTAACGACAAACTGTCTCATCTGGCCGTGTCTGTACGAGAAAACCATCGAAAAACTAAAATGGGTTGAAATGGACAAATCAGAATAAGGCTGCGTTTCTTAAGTGGTACGCATATTTGACATAAAATAATGTAATGTACTTTTTTCGTAAAAGACAGACCTGGTTTACTAAAGTAAAAAAAAAAGTCATTTAATCAGCCAAAAAAGTGGGGGGCTAAAGCCCCCCAGCCCCACCCCCTGCGCAGTCCCTTTGATATATTTCTCCGACATATGTAAATCGATTTGCCGGTACCCCACCTCCTTACTGTCCCTGTTCATGTGCTCTTCCTGACCCACGTCTTAGAGACAAGACCTTTAATTCCTCATACAGCGTAATCGGCATTTCGATTTCTTCTTCTTTCCAACTCCTTTCCTTTTTTTGGGGAGCGTAGCCTGCTTAAATTTCTTCGCAGTCAGCCATTTTAATTGTTGTCATTACGTTCACCGTTGCTAGGAAACGCTTTACAATAAGCGAGCGGAACTGGAAACTAATCAACATTGTTTTCATGGTGGCTAAACTGGGCAACTTATGTTTCGGACGAAAAATTTGTGTCCGTGAAACAAAAAGTTTTTGACTTCAGGCAAAAATATGTTTTGTTTCCGAGCAACGAAATTTGTTTCCGCAACATGTTTCCCGTGCTGCTAAACTGGGAAACATTTGCCTCCGCAACAATGTTTCCGCATCAGTGCTTCCTAGTTGTATAGATATATTATCTTTTCTTGGTCATTATGTCATCTCTCAAGGTACCTTATTTATTTTGATTTTTTTGAGCTCAAAACACAATTCACTTCTCAAGTCAGACCATGTCACGACTGTAGACAGGTGTTCAGTTTAGTATTCTTTTCTGCTCTGACTGATTGAAGTCAAAGATGTTGAGCTAAATTGAGATGGTCACACAATAATTACTCCACTTACCAGTGGCTGAACAGACGGTGCATATCGCTTTACGGGTTTCCCATCTCGGTCACACAGAAACTGAAAATAAAGCAAATGTTTATGATTTACATGCGCGGGAATTTAACTCTTGGACAAGCGTCAAGCAAAGAAATTGGCTGGCAGTAACCACAACTGTGCAAAGTTGCAAAGATGTAAAGATGTAAAAATCACGCTTGAAAAGTTGAGTTCTTTAGTATACGGCTTCAAATTCATTGACTAATTTCAATTTCCATGTTTCACAGATATATTTTACTAATCTGTTAGTATTTGATGGAAAAATTGTCTCCCTGTCAACCCTTCCCTGGCTCTTAAAACAGTGCATGTGGAGTATAGCTTCCTAAGCTTCAGCTGCTTAGTGATCAATGTAACATTTCAGCACCGGACCTTATCACGCCTGTCTGTCTTTCAATCCTTTCACTTGAAGGCTATTTCTTTAATTATCATGAAGACACAACCAAAAATGTGTAATTACTCATTTACGCTAACCTTTCCGAAATTCCACTTGATAAAGCTAAGAATGAAAAAAAAAGAGACACACATGTTATGACTAGACAACAACTAAAATCATATTTTACATGCTCCATTGTTCGCAGTAACTTTCAGTAGTCTTAAGAATGGCTTTGATCGTAAAATAGACTAGAAAATGGCGCAATATTGTGCGCAAATTTACCGCACCCTTTGTGGATTCAATGTTTGCCCGATCCAGGAGAAATTTACTAAGATTTTGAGCAAAAAACTCCATGGTAATAATGTAGCTCTACACATATCCATCCCACATTGTTTATGTTGTTTTTGTGTGTGTGCGAAAAAAATCAAGCTGGGTAACAACCAATCAGGGACATTGTATGGATCTCCATAGACATGAGTCATCAGATGAACGATGAGTACAGAACTGGTTGGGTTTAGTTTTGAGTTTCTCTTGAAATCTCTTGAGCAGGAGAGGAATTTAACACACAAGGAAAGGTGTCTGTAAATCCAGTGATTGCCATTTACCTTCCCAAAGTTCCTTTCTGTTGACTTTTCAGATATTTGTAAACAGGCAGAGCATTCGAGCCATTGACATTTATTTTGGAGAACATATCAAACTTGACACCATACCCATCAGCAAACTGTTTAATCACAGGCTCAGGATCAGGTTCCTTTGGAAGAAAATAATAGAAAAAAATACTTAATACGCTATCTCAAGCTACTTTGGGTGAGTCAACATTAAAAAAGATCAGAGGGTCAGTAGGTCAGCAGGTCTTCTTGAACAAAAACACACTGAGATTTCACCCGGATTACACAAATGTCTTACAGTACACACTTGTTATGTTGAATGTCCCATATTCACAGACAACTTAGGTTGAATGGATGCAAAGCACACTGGATGAAAAAACCTCGTCACACCTGTTTTCCAAACTGGTTGCATGGAAATCCAAGAACACGAAGACCACGTGCAGCATACGTGGAGTGCAGTTCCACCAGCTGCGTGTAGTTCTTTTGTGTTAAACCTCAGAACGACGCCACATTGACAATGAGTGTCACAAATCCCCTAAACAATAATCACAAATAAGTTAGTATCCTAAGTTAACCCATTGACTCCCGTGCCGCCTGTAACCGGCCGTCTACTTTCTTGTCCAAAAGCTATCTCAAATTTTGATTTCTGCGCATGGTCCAGCAAAAATTAATGTCGTAAAACGTGATGCAAGTGAAAATTAAGGGATGCTGTCATGTTGACACAGAAATCGAAATTTTGAGAGTTTTTGGACTAAAAAGTGGCCTACATCTTTACGCCTTTCCTTTTCCTCTTTTTCTTATCTTTTCCTGCAGTGGTTGACCTTCTACTGGGCTTGCTCCCAGTTATAAAATTCGCGAGAAAGCATCTTCAATTTTTTACCATGGAGTAGCTAAGTGTGGTCACAGGAAATTTTGCTGAGTTTTTGTGCATTATTCAGGCTCCATTGAGCCAATCACTCTTATCTGAGTATCACTGGAAAGATCTTTCCTTCCCACTGAACTTCACTATACATGATGCCAATTTTGGTCAGAAGTGAAATAAATAAATTAGGCAATTCTCATCACGGCCGGTTACGGCCAGCACGGGAATAAATAGGTTAAGACAAGCGTTTCTCAAGGTAAGAAAGTGAATCCCTCATATAGGTCTTCTAACCAAGGTTATCCTTCTTAAGCTATTTTTAGACATGGTACCCAGTTCTTCCGCGGATATAACTTGCACGATGCATGCACAGGCGAAGCGACTTTCTCGAGACGAAATGGCGGGAACGGCATTGTGTATGTTTTAATTTTGCTTCATAGCAGAGATGTTTTCTGCCCTCTCAACCATCTTCAAGTTCTGTCGGGCGTTCGTTAGTTTTGTGCTCGTTCGGCTGGTCCGCATTAATTGGCCGTCTATTCGGTTTTAGGGAACAAACTATAACGGCAACAGCAATGAGTTCAATGGCTGTGTAAGCCTGCGTTATAATTCGTTGTTCATTTTTTGAGGCGCCACGCACCTCTCGTAAGGTCTAACAGGATTGGCCGAGAAAACAATAGAATAAACAACAGAAACAATGGCCCTAGTCCTGAAAACAATAGAGGTGGATGACTCCGGGAGCAAATAAAATTAGAGGTTCCGAAGAGGTGCATGACTACTGCATTTTTTTGCCGTTGTTTACAAAATGTCACAAAAAAAAAACAATGTGAAATAGCCACATTCTGCATATTCGAGAGAACGTGAACTATACGACGGCCTTCTGTCTTACATATTCAGTTTGCGATATTTTTGACAGTATAGACAAACTGATTGAATCTAAATTCTCGCGAGATTCGTACGTTGAATGTTAAGTCATTTTTTTATTGACGTTGTCTTTGGCATTGTTGCCATTGCTGCTTAAACTGCTTTTTAGTGCTTGGGCAGCGAGCGCCTGCCTGCACTTTCGATCATCTGTTTGTTTTGTTGCCTAGCATGTGTTTGAGCGTTTGTTTGCTTTACCCTCGTTTGTCTAAACATTTCTCTGTCGTTCATTCAGTTATTGTGCAGGGGACATCCGTCTTTTATTTAAACTCCTAATAAAGTTTCGAAATGTCTTAAAACACACTGAGAGTCGAAGCTCCCTTGCTGGTAATCAAAATATGAAAGAAGACATCCCGACAGCGTTGGAGGTATCCTTGGCTTTGAAACGAAACGTAGCGACATAAACAGATTCTCCAAGAAGACATCCACGCAACGCGCGAGTAATATCGTAATTGAGTTATTACCTTGGGTATAAGACCTACCGGTATACGGATGATTCGCTTTCTTACCTTGATACTCTCTTGGTTAAAAGAGTACTTTCACAGGTTCGAGTTTTAGGTACACTTGAAAATGAGCAGACATAAAAAACCAGTGACTCAATTGTTGTGACTCAATTGTTGATATAAAACTTTTCAGGGTTGCTTGCTTCTAGACAGCTGATCAAAAGGAATAAAGACTCTGAGTACATAGAACTTACAGAGACATCTGAAATGATTATATATACAGTTGTAGTAGTACATGTAGTTGTGCAGAGATCCAGTTTGTGTGTCTGACTGCTTGTTAGAATCTGAAAATATGCAACTGAGATCTCTGAAGGGCTTCGTCTGCCAGGAATTTGAAATCTCACGTGCCTAACCTGTATTTTTCAAACGACACAACATTTCCATCAATGTCCTTTGCACTGAACTCAAAGATGGATCCAGCATTCTTTACTTGCTGCTCCACTTCCTATCAAAAGGGAACAGGTTTATTAAATCATTACCGACTGGAAAAAAAAATAGATTTAGCCAAGGCAAAAAGCAGAGCCCTGGGTTTCAGAGCCGCCTTAAATTTTTGAAAATTTAAGGTGGCTCTACCCCCCATTGCAGAATTTTTGCAAAAAGTTGCATCTTATCATGCGGATTACAATTCGATAATAAAAAATGGGGGTCACTGGGCTCGTTTTTGAGTTATAAGTGCTTAAAGCTAAAATTAAGGGTGTTTTTAGCAGGTCATACTGTTGCTATGGTAACCTAAATAATTGCCACAAAATTAACAGCAACTTGTTCACCGATGATTGGGCAGTTTGTGGATATCATGATTTTGGCATCAACCGGTATAGAGTGGTTATAATGACCCATTAAACTGTAAGTCTTGGAAAGTACTGGAAACTTAATCTACCAGTAACCCAGAAAAAGCAAGAAATTGTATTTGAGTTCTGTAACTTTGTGGTGAGGTGTTCTGTATATTGTTTGGCCTTCTGTTTTGAATTTGAATAATTTCAAAATACACAAAACAAAAGCAATGAAAAAAAATTTGTCTACAAGTAAAAAATTATACTTTAATTAGTTAACTTTTAATCCTGGGCCATGTTTACAGAAAGTTAACCAGACACGAGCCTGCAATCCAATCAAAAACCAGCACTTGGTCAGAATCAACTTAAAAAAAACACATGGCCTCAATGAGCTCTAAATTTGTGTCCGTGATATGGTCACGTGTGATACTGGTCAGCAAATACATTGATTTGACAGGTGTCAATTAACAATAACATGGATGTCCCATAATTTATACACTGTAAAAGCCATGGCTGCATGTCTCACTCATCTTATTAGCTGGAGTATGGTTGTCACGTTGGGTGATGGGTGCCCATGAGCAATACTGCTAGCCATTTTTACCTTGAGAAAAGTGAGTCACAGGTTTTTAAGTATGGGGCTCCACTAATACAGTAAATAATGTACATAGATTTTCCCAAAATTGTTAGTCTGCAAATTTAATATGTAGTGTTTCAAACTGGTTTAAAGTAACTACAGTAGATGTAATGAGAGTTATGGAAGGCCTGTGTACTTCACATATCTTCCAACCTTTTTGTTACTGGGTCACAATGACATTAATTCACCAGAACAACTTTCATAAGTTCTTATCTTTTTTATGTACATGTAGCTAAATAAACTGATTAGGCAGAAATACAAAAAAGACTTCTGCAAGCACTGGCAATGAAAGCAAATGCATTTCACCTGAAGTACAACACACTAATCATTAACGCATACACTCAATTCCCCTGCAAAAGCTGGCACTGTGCTTAACCTTTGATCCTCTACTAAGGTCAATACATTGCTCTGAAAGTCTTCAGCAAGACAAATAGAAAATTGCTAAACTTAACATACAGTGATGTCATTGTTGTCATGGTAACAGTATAGATAACTGTTCTGTTAATTGGTCATTGGTCAAGCCTCACCTCCTCAGTTTGGCCTGTGATAGCTCCTGACTTCTCAAAAGCTTTCAACCAAGATAGCTGCTCCTCGTCAGAACTAAAAGCAAGCTGTAAATCTGACATATTATGAAGAAAATACACAACCTGCATTAACAACAGATTCATAATTCCCCATTGCCCTGCTTATACCACTGAAGATATTGTACAGACATAAAGTTACAGCACTGAAGATATCCTGGAAAACCCAGAGGCTAAATACAAATCGCACCTAAAATACATGTAGTCCTCACTAAAATTTTGAACCTTAGGGATAGAACCTTGCTGTAAGTAGGTGCTGCTCAAAAATACTGCTTTATGTGGACTAACCTGATCTTTGGATGTCGGCAAATTTCAACAACAAGCAGAATTTTGCTGCTTGGTCAATCTTCACTGTGGCCTCTTTCAGTGGATATTTCTTGGATGGTGTTGAGTGCTACATGGAAACAGGAAGCAAAATGGTAAAGAGGTTAAATCTGCAAGGGCCAAGTGGTCCATACTGTGAGTCACAGCCTATCATTGGTGTCTACAACATATTAGTATAAATTTACCGTAGTCTATTGTGAATCCATTAATTTGATTGGCTATATCACCATTTTCTATCTGCTGACAGAAAACAGTTACATGCGTCATTGTACACGTGATCCTTTTTCTACACCCATCAGTACGCATCGCGTGCCACATTTAAACGGTGAGGTAACATAGTAAAACAGTTCTTTTCTACATGTTACTTGACATATTTTCTTTTCATGCAATGAGACTACGGTAAATTTATACTAAAACAATTAGACTACTGACTCTCATTTTGTATCAGCGATGGTCAACTCGGCTGCACCTCGTTGACTATCTACTCGAAGAAAACTTGGGCTTGTATTCTAAATGTTAATTAGAAAACAGCCCGAGAAAGATACATGCACCGAATAGTTAAAAAATCATGTCTCTATTTACCAATTAGATTATGAGCTGAAGATTTCTATCGTGTGATAGTTGACAAGGGTGCAGCCCAAGTCAACTACCACGCATAGAAATTCAGAGCGCATAATGTAATTGTTTTGGTATAAATCTACTAATCGTTCAAAACTTTATCTTAATCCTCTTCACAGGCAATTCAAAAATGCCAAGAAACGGCCTTCATTTTGCTGACAAGAGTACACTGCTACGCTGCTCACTATCTATCACAGAATAGATAGTGAGTAGCTTAGCCAATCAGAGAACGGCATTCATGATAGAACACTAGTACATTTATACTAAAACTCGATAGAAACACAGTGATGAGCTGTCGATGTAATGATGAAAGATAATTTACATTTTGATAATCAAAGTTAACATGATAACATTGCGGTAAGTTGTTTTCCTTTTTTTCATCACCCTAAAAGAAATAAAAAATATGTTCTCTGTGTTTCTAGCAACCTGAGGAGTATTTCAATCTACTCCCCTCCTAGATGGGATGCAAGTCCATCATGAGGTTTCCACCGACAAAACTGCTTTAAATTTGCCAGTACTCATTATTTTATACAGTTACCCAAGTGGAGCGATTGAGCAGGTACTGTTAGTGAGACATGCCTTGCCCAATTGAACACAACACAGTGGTCAACCTGGTGATGGACTGAACCCATGGGCAGATCCTCACTTTTTACTGTCCTCACGGTCAGTAACAAACTTGCTGATTGACATACCAGATCTGTTCTGAACTCATAGAGAGTATCATCCCCTTGTCGTAGCACTAAGAAAGCCTGTTGCCACTTCAAAAGTCCCTTCCTCTGTGCTGGACCAAACTTTGTGCCACAGTCCTTCTTGAGTGAAGCCACAGAAGGACCAGCTGGTGACAAATGCGGTGGATCTAAAAAGACAGATCAGCATTATACAGTTATGACACACTTGCTTCTGGCTTTAAAGTCTAGGGCTACTATGGCCAGCAAAACCAAGAAAATAGAACCCGCTATTAAATAAATAATAATGAAAAAACAAAAATCATTAAATGTAAGCAATGTAAGCAATTGGAAAGAAGAAGCCTGAAAAAATCAGGGCTTCAAAGGGATTTGAACCCGTGACTTCCGGTTCGAATCCCGTTGAAGCCCTGATTTTTTCAGGCTTATTCTTCCCAATTGCTTAAATTGGAAAATGTACTACAATGATCATTCTTCACTTTCATCTAGGTACCACCACAGTTCACATACCACTAAAAAA
This sequence comes from Catalaphyllia jardinei, assembly GCA_022496165.2. Classification (NCBI taxonomy): domain Eukaryota; kingdom Metazoa; phylum Cnidaria; class Anthozoa; order Scleractinia; family Caryophylliidae; genus Catalaphyllia; species Catalaphyllia jardinei. The sequence goes on along the minus strand of CM042757.1, from coordinate 22,960,015 downwards.
ATCACTAAATTACCATCTTGCCGGAATCTGTAGAATAACTCTCTGTCTTCAAAGTTGTGTTCATCAACCACGTGATGAACTAAATCTGCATCAAGTAGGGCCTAAAATTGAATAAACAAGCAATTTGCCAACAGAGATGGAAAATGAACTTCTGAACAGAAATAAATTAAACCCATAAATCATAGGCATGCAATGCATGCAGAGGGATTGCAGCAAGGATGGCAGCATGGAAATGTTTGTATTATGGTCCTAAGATATATTTGCATGCATCACTCAAGCCACAGTGTCTAATACTATAGGTAATTCATTTTTACCATCTGTATAGGTAAGGAAAAGTCTGTGTCAGTTCAGCAGTCCATACAGTCAGACCTTATCCCAGTTTCTTATAGCATTAAACAACTTATAGTATATCTACTCCCTCCTGGATGGATGCTAGTCCATCGCAGGGTTATCCCCAGCATTAAATTTGATGGTAACCATTTAGACACCTACATGGAGTTGAGTACTGTGAGAGTTAAGTGTCTCACCCAAGAACACAATGCAACAACTCTGACCAGGGCTCAAAACCTGAACCAATTGATCTGGAGTTTTTTGAGCCATGCAGTGGCCTAATATCCTCTGTAGTTCAAATATAGGATGTCTGAGCAAATTATCAACTCCTTTGGGAAAATTCTAGATTCTTTTTCATAGCAGCTTGCATTGTGTAAGTTACTGATCTGTAATCTATTTCTCCAGAATAATAATTACTATTCTTCAAATTAATAATACAATGTAGCCTGCATACCTGACCAATCTGAATTCCCTCCTGTCTTGTAGTTGCAAAACCATTTGCAATAAACCAATCAATTGCTTCAGTTCCTTTTTCATAGAATGATAAATTAATTAAAATTAATAGCAATACTGTAAAATCCCACATCAAAGCCCTGGCGTTACACCGGGGGGCATATAAGAAGAGTAAAAAAACATAGGCACGCAAGGCGTGCAAGAGTTATTTTTTTGTGAACAACAAGTCCCTGGAGGTAGTGAATAATGCTTGTCAGTCGATGGTGTTACCAGTCTGTTAAAAGTAATTGGTCAGTAAAGCCTTAATGGTATTGGCTGCAAGACTTGGGTTAAGTTTGTTATTGGTCATTGGTCAGTTTCGATCCATCCATTGTTAGTCAGATCAGTCTGTTAGAAGTTTCTTTGTCGGTTTCGTTTTCGTCTTGTAAGGCACCTGTACTTGTTGACATCTGTTAAGCCGCATTTGTTGTACGGTAGTGTTAGCCTGCGTAGCTGGCGGTATTGTAGGCGCGCACGAAAAACGTTTTGGTGACGGAGCTGCCCGAAGAACTGCCTGCCAGAGAACTTGGGTATTTTGAATGCCGCCCACTCTTATCACCTCATTGACCTCAACTGATCCCAGTTAAAATAGGCGTAAAGGTGATTGTGTTACACTTTATTGTTGTTGCATTCATGGCCGATAACGGAGAATTTGCGAAGGAAGATACGACTACAAAGCCAGTTAAAGGGAGAAAAACCCAAGGGGAAAACGCTAACTACTTTTGTGGTTTGTGTGGTGTCAATCTGAAGATAAAATTCGTTAATTTTCAGAAAATTACCGAATACATTTCCATGGAAAATTTACTTAAACCTAAATTCAGGTCACACGAAGCACGACATAGGTAGAACTTTGCTCAGAAATTGGTCTGAACATTGTGGAGTCTAGCGTTTTATCGAGTCGAGTTTGTCAGTCTATTGGTAGGTAAATATTCAACGCAGTTGAACTTGTCCGGTTCATTCGCTACAGCCTAGAAAGAAATGTGGAAGTACCGATCTGTTCTTCGGATACGCAAGATACATGTAAGCAAGATACGCACGCAAGTAAGGATCAAACGTCTTCTTCCGTCGTCCGTGTCTTTGCAGGACAGGAGTCCTCAAGTGAAAAAGAACTTATACAAGGGCCGTTTTACCCCTGAGAAATCATTGAATTTCTCAGAATCAACTCCTCTAAATGCAATGAACAAAGAAAACATGCGTTTGGGTGTCAACCAGGAAACTTCGCACTTCGCCGCATAGTTGAATGTAGAAAACTTGTGTAGTAAACAGAACGCTCAGCTTAAAGCATTGATTGTTAATCCGAATGGCTGTATTGATTCGCACTGCCTCCAAAACTTTATTTCGCGTGCGCTTACAATACCGCCAGCTACACAGGCTATTATTTTTATTTTCATAAGCAAAGCTAAGTGTCCCT
>CM042757.1:22926451-22944352 GCA_022496165.2 Catalaphyllia jardinei | reverse complement strand
AAGTTTTGGCAAGGAACCTTTTTTAAGGATACTCCATTCGAAAATGGCGCCCAATCCCATAATTTCACAGATTTAATTTTTTGTGACATCACACTTTAGAACTCTATTGAGTCCCATGCCGTCCATGCTAGAACCCACCCCCAATTTCCCGTGCCGCCCATAACCGCCCGAAAAAAAAAGGAGATGCGACAATTGCCTTTCCTACCCTCGCTGAAGACTTTTTGGTTCTCCTATTGTTCAATCGTTGTTAAGGACAAATAAACCAATGAGAATCGACTTTCTGAGCATATTTTTAGAGAACTTTAGGGGTCCTAGAAAGATGGTTTTTTGTCTTAAAATCATGCGCTCGATAATGGCAGTAATCATGGCGCATTGCGGGCCAAGTCTACAAACTTCCAGGGTCTTGTTTTCATTCCTAAAATGGAGAAATTACTTCTTTGGCACTGAAAACGAAAAGAAAAAACATAAATTGATGTTTAGGTGGTCTCAGAATGGAAGATCAAGGTGTAGAGTTCTCAAACCTTTCTGGTGAGGAATTTTTCCTTCCTTCAACCGCCACGACAACATGACGATCGGTGCGCTTTCAAGTGAGTTTTGAATACCGATCGTGGATTTAAAGCAGCTTCCCGGACTTAAGAAAAAAATTAAAAACGGGAAACATCGACGAAAACTTGCAACAAAACAATGTTGCGCGACAAGTTGAGGGTTTTTGTATCTCGTATTTCCCGCCTTAAGTGAGAATGTTGAACATTGTGCGGCACAAATTTCTCGTGTTGAAGCGTTGAGTCAAAGTCAGTCAAAGTCCAGCTTTCCACGGAAAGGCATAGAAGCTATGATTGGCTAACCGCCAACGAGCGGATGTGACCAGTCCGGTGAGCAGACGTTCGTGGGGAGAAGAGCGTGACAAGCCTAAGAACGTCTGCGTGAGAGGCTACTGAAGTAAAAAATTAACTCATTTTTGCGTATTCAATTTTCTCGGCTTTTGTCGCGCAGCAAAGAAAAAATATAAGTTCTTGTATTCTTAGAAATTCTACACATCAAATTGAGTTCTTTTTGTTGATATTTTTTAATATTTTGGCCCTTCAAATATTTAACTTTAAATAAACGAAGTCTTGAAACCTGATCTTGTATCTGTGGTTACTGCACATATGGTTTATTTTTAGCGCTCGTGCTGGCTCTGGTATGTCAAAAATTCACCTGGGAATTTAGGGGTGGGTCACGTGCAATTCCATTCGGGAGTCAATGGGTTAATTATTACTAAACACCCCTTATAAATAATGGAGAAGTCAGAAAGTGTGTTAGCCAACTCTAACAATCTAAAGAGTTAATATGATCCCTCATACTATTCTAAAATTTACTTCCCTTTTTTTCTAAAAATAATGGATTTCATTGAAGCTCTCGGACTCAGTTAAATGTACAATACTCTTGTAAACACATACAGGTACTTTAAACCTTTCATGCTGTTTCAAATCTTCTGCAAATTGTACCAAAGGCTGAGCTCTGAAGACAACATTACAGGAGGCTTTCATGCTCTGGAAAATGAAATCCAAGTTGCCCAACAATAAACATCTTGGGCAAAATGTTCCTGACCACTTTGCGAGAAGTCATTTGTGTTTAATGGTCCTGTAGCAAAGTACAGCCTTGAGTGGTAGTGATTTAGGTTGTTAAATGTTGCATTACACTGGTGACTTGCAAAATCTGGCCCATAATACCAGGAAATACAGTTGACAGTTGTAACCAGCTTGTACAAATAAAATCACTGATGCCCAAATTTAGGAGCAGGTCCATTTGGAAATTGTCCAAATCTCCTATAATCTAGGGTATCTGCAGTCAAAAAGAAGGCTCCACACCAAAGCGGTCTTTCCACCAGAAGTGCAATGCCTGGGCCAGGTAGCCTCCTCGTAATTACTTAAAAGAAGAGGAAGAATGAACACCAGAAGCACAAATCCTTCTCTCAATAGTAATCAAATACGAGGAGTATAATTATGTAAATACGAAGCAGCAACTGTGGTTTGTGATTAAGACCAATGCCCAGTAGTCTTTGAAAGATCACTGAACACCAGTGTAAGTTCTGTTATCTTGGACAAGCTCTAATCCAGAATGGTCCATTGCCCTTATTGTGTAGGGGGGAGTTTAGTTCAGTCAACATGTGCAGTCATTTTATTTTAGTGGGACAGCTTGCTGAAGTGAAACTCCACCGCAAGGTTTCTCAAACTTAAGTCCTGCGGTAGTTCCGCAGTACTATACACCCGTTGTGAAGCCACAAGTTACAGCCAATCATGGCAAAGAAGAGTCTTGTGAGCAATAACATAATACTCATTCATACAAGCACATCACCACAGCTGCAGAAGCCATAAAGGCTCACTACCAGACTATACTGCCTTTCAAACTGATGGCAAGTCTAGGCTGGTTTGGACAAATAACTCTAAATGATGTAATTCATAAAAAACAACACTTTTCCCATGCAGCTGATGGAAGGATGTTCTTTGCTAATGTAATATCTGATATCAAGTCTTCTTTTAGTTTGCATACCTGGCACCACAATCTAATGCAGAGTAGGCCACACTCCACTGGGTGTATAAACACTGTTAACTTTGTGTTCTGAAGATGGTCCTCCAAAATGAACACTCATTCTTGTGAGAACTTATATTATCCATCCTATCATGCTCAAGTGATCACTGTCCACAATGTGCTTGGTGTGTTGGCAAGAAAACTCCTGGTATTTTGTTGCATCCTTCCTCACGTAAAATTAATGCTACAAGTTCACAAAGTCTTTGCCCTCTCTGGTTGCAGAAACAACTCAAACCCAGCACCAATCAGGTCAACAAAAGTACATGTTTTCTTATGTAATCTGATAAATCTTTATAACTTGAATAATCTCTATGCAATAGCAGTAACTTTAACCATGTAAAAATTTATATCCATGCCAAATAACAACTTGAATTGGAACTCAAACGTAATCATCCCAAAGTTTTTTAGTTGGATAAACTTGCACTTTTAAGATTAAGGGCATCATCATCATCATCATCGTCACCATCACCATGCTTCCTCCTCAGTTCCTCCTGAAGACCATGCAGAAGTCCCATTAACTTGGCTGTTAGCATCTTCACTGTTCCACTCTCCACCCCAACCTTCACTGTCTCCTCTTCCTTTGCTGCTACCATACTGAAAAGGGAATGGCACATCCAAAATTACTCACTAATTATGTTAATGTGTACTATGCAAGGGTGGGATAAAAAAATTCTAGTCCCTCACAGGATTCAAATCCATGGCTTTCCAGAAAGTGGTTAAGGTGGGGGGTACACATGAATAGGAGTGACATTTGAAGTAATATTAAAAGGGAATTGTTAGGATTAAAATGGGTTGGAACACCACCAGACAGTTGTATTTCCCTCAATTTAACCTATCCTTTGAGAAAAAATATCTCTTTCCCAAAAATATGCTCAAAAACCACCCAAAAATTTACACAAAACCACCAAACAGTAGTTAATGAAATAAGCAGAGATATTTAGCATCGCTTGAAACTTGACCAAGATATTAGCAGAAAGGCTGTGTTAGTGTTAAGCGACAGAGGAAGAGCTCATTTGGAAACTCTCGAGTAGTCTGAGTGCTACAATGGAATTTTCACCCAAAACATTCTTTTTCCTATCCATATATCTAAACTGGGGTTATAGTGAAATGATCTACCTGTCTTCTGGTGTCCCTGGAGGCAAAGCGTCCCCCTGCAGGGCCATAACTGGTGCCAACTGCACTCTCGGCAATCTCCTCCAACCACTCAGGAACCTCTTGTGAAGCCTGCAATGAAAACAATGCGTCAGAATACAAAGGACCACAAACAGGACTCTAGGCTGGATTGAGTATTTCATCTGTGGATTTCTGGAGGCACTCCAAAATGTTTGAGTGACTGCATATATTTTTTTGGAAACTGCTAGATCATATTGACTTTCAAGGAAAATCTGTTGCTACTACAGAATTGGTTCATGTTAGTGTGTGTATATCAAGTTGTGGAAGTAGGTGGGAAGTTTGGAGAGCGCAAAAGAAGCGCAAGAGTTGCACAAGGTCATAGTTCTAGCAACTCTAGCTTCTTGAGTGCTCTCCATCTTCCAGAGTGTATCCATAACTTTCTATGCACACAGCTAAAAGCATGAACCAATTCTCTTATAAACATGGCAACAACATATTGGGTGAAAGTTAGAAATTTGTTGTTGTTGGGCTCTAGGGATCCCCATGCTGCTAAGTCACCTCGTTAATCTGCTGCGTTGCCAGCGTGGTAGCCTTGATGGTGTAGTGGCTTAGCATGCCCGGCTAGTAATCAGGGAGACTTGGGTTCGAGTCCCGCTCAGGGCAAAAACCAATTTTTCAGATGGGCGTGTTGAAACGTAAAAATGTGTAACAACATAATGGGTGCCAAGACATCTAAAACAGTTACAATGTATCTCTGATTGAAAACAAAGTTCTTCTTGCAATGCACAGTGAAGAAAAACAAAGGTCGTTAGGATCCTACCATGCCACAATCAGTTGAGCAACAGTTGAAAACGCTTAACCTGGTTCCTAAAATTGTCTGTGAAAAATTTGCATTTTGAATTAATTATAACTAAAAAGGAGGCAGACAAGGTCAAAAACACTCACTGAAAATGTAGACAAACCAAGTCAAAATACTCAAGTTTTAGTAAACATCTTAGCTTGGAAAAAGTCAATGGCCCATAGTAGGGTTTGGGTTGTTCAGAATCTCTGCTTGTTGCAGCTAAATTGAAAATACACACAGATGCATGGCCGTGCGTATGTAGAGATTTTGTTTAAGATGGCTTAATAGGAATTAGGTACGGCTAGCATGCATGCTATATTACAGTTAAAGGCATTCATTTACAGAAAGTAACAATTTGGCACACTGCATTTGGATGCCAAAATAGTCACTCGCTAACTCGGGATATCACTAGTTACACTTCTTTAAAATGTATGGACTCCTACTACTTATACCCAATGCAGTACTTACATCAGAAAGGACTTTCACAAGCGCCCTAGCAATATTGTCATCTTTTCCTCGCTGGAAGAATGATGTGGCTTTCCCTTGATGCCCTATACGCCCAGTTCTTCCGATTCTATGTACAAATTCATGAATTTCTGATGGCAGGTCATAGTTAACAACATGTTTAACATTGTCAATGTCCAGACCACGAGCAGCGACATTGGTAGCGATGAGTACTGGACAGCTGCCTCTTCTGAAGTCCCTGAGAGCTTCTTCTCTTTCTTGCTGATAACGGTCACTGAAATAGACACAGTTTACTTTAAAGTGCACATGACCTGAAAAATAAGTCTTTTAAAAAATACACTCATTTAAAAGGCTTTTCCAAGTAAAGTAAAATGACATTTTTCTTTTTGTAATATCTTTTTTTGTTCCAGAGATATTCAAGTTTTCCTATTAAGCAAATTTGGTCATATGCACTTAATTCCGTGGGATGCCTGTGGCAGGCCACGGTAAGATTTCAGGTGAGTTTTGTCGACGCAAAACGGCAAATTTGATTGACAGCTGAAACTATTTTTATTTCCAAACATGACAAGGACTGTAATTTCCAAGCATAATTTCTGCGATTTGGGCAAGGAACACTTTGCAATTCTGCGATTCTGGCAAGGAGAGGAAATAAAAGTAAGCCATTTTAGAAGGCATTTCGACATTGTGTAGTGAATTGAACATCTGTTCCGTGTTATGCCCAGCCGAATTTACCGTTCACTCAGCCTGCCAAACGGACCAACGAGTTCAGGCACCAAACCTGCATGTTCATCTGGCCAACATCCCTAACTGCTTTGTCTAAACATTAACAAAAAGTTTTGAGGCTACTTTGAAACACGATATTCATTGCATCAGTGTATTCACAAATCAAGGAGTCCATCACGGAAAATACCGACACTATTTGACACTAATTGGCTCAAATATTTGTTGGTTGCTACTTTTGCGGTCAGGCTTTGCATCACAGAGTAACAATTTTGTGCCCTCTTTCACCTCTATCTTTTTTTCCTTGATAATTCTTTTTAGTTTTCTTTTAGATTAAGGAGGACAATATGTACATTATTATTATGCAATAAAAAATATAGGTCACCATGCTCGTTTAAAAGAAAATGAACATTATTTCGGTATCAAGCTTAGCTTGAGGGAAATTTCTTCCGTTCTGTACGTGCACAAGCTCATTTGCATGCACTAATGATGCAAAAATTGTGCGCAGTAGCAACGCCCAATTCAATACTGAGGAATCACCTTAAGGATACAAACCAAAATTTTCTCAAATCTACTCAAAAAGGCATGATAGCATGCCTCTGTTTCCACCAGCACTGCAGTTTAAGACATTTTGGCTCTGACATGCACAGAAATCATATTAAGTGGAACAAAGACCAACACTAGCCATGACCAGTTACGACTGGCACAGAAGACAATGGCTTAAGCAAGCCTCAGTCTTCTTTCTGGTTATTATTTTAGAACTAGGTATACCTATCGATAGAGTGCCAACGAGCAAATAATTTGTGGTATAATAAGGGGTTTATTAATACAGCATAACGGATTCTGAGGGAAAATTATAAAGCGATTATCGGCCGGTAACGTTTGTCACGCAATCCAGTATCGCTGCTTGGTCGAACATTCAGTTCAATATGATGGGCAAAGTCAAAGTGAATGTGAACACGCTAGTTTGATTGATGAACACGCTCGTTTAATTCTGTGGCAAACAAGTTTGATTTGTGTTTTGAACACTGGATTCGATTGCATGATAAACACACTCGTTCACTTCTGTTCGGTAACACTGCTGCCTGAACCTTCAGTTCGATATGCTACATTTGAACACTGGATTTGCTCTCGTGGTTCGACTGGTGAACACACTCTTTCAAAAAAAAAACGCTGCCCGATGGAACTTTCAGGTCGATATAGGTAGAGAGAGAAGGAATACACTGTTTCGATTCATGAAAAGGCTCGTTCAATTCTATGGTGACACGCTGGTTCGGTTTCATGTCGATTTTGTGTCTTGGATTTGCTCTTGTCTAACAGTTTTCCTCAATATTCGAATTAGAAGAAGAGTTTTGTATAGGGCACGCTCCCCGACTGAACTTTCAGTTCGATAAAGTGAGACAGGAAACACGCTAGTTCGATATGTTTTGAGATTATGAAATTGTTCACAGTTGGATAAACACAACAGCAAAGAAAACACTCAACTTTCACGAGACAAGTCAAGATGTAACACGCCTCCTGATTGGCTAAAAACTACAATGGCTCGAATAGTTCCGTCCTAACGACTGGCTTAAACTGAGCCATTGTTACACCTTACACTTACACAGGCCGATGGAGAATTTTTTTGCATTTCTTTGCACAGCACTATTCTCTGCTGCCTCGCCAGCGGAGTTGATGGCCTGCTTTTAACATAAACTTATTGACAATTAAACTGATAGACTTCATGTTTCTATTTAGTTTAAGACTTTGATTTTTTTCCTGTGTTAGGATTTTGACCCTTTCTTTTGGCATGCCATCTCTCGGCATGCTATGTCACCTTGCCTAAATCGTAAATGTAAGCACACAGGGCTCGAAATTAAAAAATGTCTGGTCACAATTTGCGACTAGTTACGAAAATTTGGTCGCAACTTTGAAAATTTTAGTCGCAAAATTAATTGAGGTCATTTAATTAATAAATAAGTGATTTAAAATAGACTTTGAAACGTGTAGCGCTTTAATTTCCATTGTTTCAACAGCTTTCATGTCATTTAGAGATTTAATAGTACAGAACATTTTGCGTCTTAGACAACACTACTAGTCCATCTAAACAATCAAGTTGAACCTGTGTCCCTTTCTGAAAATTAAGGCACACAAGTGCCTGTTATTTTAGTCAAAGCGATAGATTTACAAATCATGAACAGATATTACCGCTGGAAACTGCAGTTCTTACATGTAAATGCATCCAATCTCTGCAAAATAACTTAACACATGTACTGGACAGAAATATTACTTACCTACATTTGTAGTTCTACCTTTCGAAGGTTTTCCACCAATGACAAAACAAGTAAATTCTTTTTTTATATATACAAACTTTGCACCTTAAGTTTTGAGGGGTGTTGCTACAGTGGTTATTCAAAGAACCCTGAATGACTGAACCATTCAATACAAATGCGTGCCATGACTCACGCACCACGGCAATCCGCCATCAAAACGGCAAAGCGAAACGTAATATGAGCCTTCGATATACATTTGTAAAGAAACCGCTGAAAATGGCAGGCTATCAAAGGAGAATCATTGCGTGCATGTATTCCAGGTAAATTACGATAAACCTTCAGATTGTAACAAAATTGTAAGTTGCAAATTCGAGATAAAACTCAACTGCTAGCTCTTTTATTTCGTATCAGACAAGGCAAAACCTAGTCGCAAATTTGCGACTACTCTCTTTTTTCTAGTCGCAAAAAGAAAAATTAAGTCGCAAATGCGACTGTATCAGTCGCAATTTCGAGCCCTGGCACAATGAACTTGTTTACAGTCTAACGTGACTTTTAAACAGGAAAGATAGACTTCTTTGACATCTGTATAAGGCTGAAGTATCAAGTCATTCCGTGAGAGATCAATCAGTTGTTTTGAATATTTACATGTACCTCTTTGCATACTAAACACAGTAGTGACTTAATTCTACCAGAAGCCAGGAACTATTGAGAGCCAATCAACCTTGCTCAAGTCGTTTGATTTATCCAGTAGATCGGAAAACCTGCGAAGTCCACAATCCTCTTCAGCCAATTGAGGTCAGTAATTATTATTCATTTGTCTTTTATTTGGCTAAAACCAGAAAACTGCCACTTTCACAGTCCAATGGTCTTCCAGCAGTTAACATAGCATGTGGAAAGATGCTTGTAAGATGTCGCCCTTGCGCGTAACACTTAAAACCGGAGGGGGGCGCGCCCGAAAACCTCAACATTGTCATTTATTACTTACCCGTGGATACTTGTGGTGGGAAATCCTTCTTGTGACAACAAACTAGCAAGAAAATCAGCTCCACGCTTCGATTCCACAAAAACAAGAGTCCTGTCAGTTCCTGCCATATGAAAAATAACACCGTAATTAAAGTAGTGTAGAAGGCAGTCTAGGAGATCAGAAATGCTGATTCTGTTCTGTAGACCAATATGAGTTTTGTTGCCTTGTTTACAAAATGTTTATACTCATCAGGCAAGAAAAGTTTGTTCAAAACCACAATTTCTTCTTTGCCATTAGCCCAAAACAATACTTAGCTTTCTCCCCAACAACAATTTATCCCTTGCATTTCACATCGTAGATACTACATGTATATCATAGATAATATCAAGATCCAGCTATTACTGCAAAAAGGATTTAGTTGCTTCACATACCTGATAGACTTAGTAATTCTGTTAACTTCTCCCTCTTCTGATCCTCTTGAACATCTAAGACAGTCTGTTGAATATCAGATGTTGTGCCACCCACTCTTCCAACAGTCAAGAAAATGTAGTCATTTAAAAAGTCTCCCGCTAGCCGTTGAATTTCTTCGGGAAATGTGGCACTGAACATAAGAGTCTGTCTGTCGGCTTTCTCTGGCATGCCCATTGTTTCCACTAATTTCCTTATTGATGGCTCAAATCCCATGTCCAGCATCCTGTCTGCCTCATCCAGAATAAGATACTGGATACACTTCAGCGATACCTGATGAATAAAATGCAAAAGTGCTATAACATTACACATTGTTGCCAGAAACATCACTTTTCGAAATTCCCTGACTATTTAATTTTGATAAAAAAATTTTTCCCCACCCAAATAAAAACAAAATGACAGATCTAGTGACAGCTTCTGGCCTCCACTTTCCACTCATTTGTCAAGACCAAAAGGTTTTCAACAATTTTTTGTTCCTCATCAGTTAAAATATTGTCAAGATCAGAGTGACCTTGAGATCTTGGATCTAATTCACAACTTTTCAGCATTGAAAAAATGCTGCAACAAATACGATTGTCTTATCCATGAAATGCTAATTTGAAGCAACTTTGATCATGCAATCCAACGCCATCCGAAATTATTTACATGGAATGTCTTTATACCAGTTACACTCATCAGCCCTTTCAAAATCAGCTTGCTGCCAGCTCAATGAGCCACCTCCTCTGGAGGTCTGACCAGATCCTTCCAGTCAGAAAATATTTTATGATAAAGATATAACTCATGGCATTCAATCTGGCAGGGTGTGTAAAGCACGGCATGCCATCTGACAGAGCCAGTGGTAAATCTGTGAAACAGGACTTTCAGTCATTACTTGATAGATAAAATGTTTTATTGCTTGCCTTTATTCTAAGCATTTTTCTGAAATACAAATTTTATGATCAGATTTAAGGTTGCAGATCAAGGAATGGAAGTCTATTATCCTTTTTTCCCTCTCAGAACATTGTGACAAGTTTTAACTAGCTTTAATCCTTAAAAGATTGTGGGTATTAAATCTTTGAGTTTTTTTTTCAATGAAGTTGTTACTATAGAACCCGACATTTCATTCTGGCTTTAACTAGGGTTTGTATGTACCCTTTTCAAGAAACACATTTCCAGGACTTTTCCAGGACTCAGATTGATTTTCAAGGGCTCTAAAATTCACATTAACCCCTAGACTCCCAAAATCTCAATGTTAATTCTCCTTACTGCCTTTCATACATTTCATATTTTGTAATTGAGTTTAACATGTTTCCAAGAACTTTCCAGGACCAGTGGCCTTTTTTCCAGTCCTGGAAGATGCCAGAATAAAAGTCCAGGACTTTCCAGGTTTTCCAGGACCCCTACGAACCCTGTGTAATCAATTGACTCCTGTGCCAGCTGTAACCAGCCGTGCAAAAACCAACCCAAACTTCCTGTTCTAGCCGGCTGTAACCAGCCACAAAAAAAGAACATGTGAGGACAATTCCCTTTCCTACCCTCCCTGATGACTTCTTGGCTCTCCTATTACTCTGTTGGTATTAAGGACAAATAAACCAGCAAGAATCGACTTTCTGAGCATATTTCTAGAGACTTTAGAGGTCGTGGAAAGATGGTTTTTGGCATAAAATCATGTGCTAAAAAGCATAATCAATGCATATTGCAGGCCAAATCTTAAATGTTCCAAAACTTCCAGGGTCTTGTTTTCATTCTTTAAAACGGAGAAATTACCTCTTTGGCACTTAAAATGGAAAGGAAAAACACAAATCAATGTTTAGTGGCCTCAGAATGGAAGATCAACGTCTACAGTCCCCAAAACTTTCTGGTGAAGAACTTTTTCTTCCTTGAACCATGGCAGAAACAAGGCAATCAGTATGCTTTCAAGTGAGTTTTGAAAACAGATGGTAGATTTAAAGCAGCTGCCTGGACTTACAAACAAAAATGGTACAGTATTACTTTGATGTCACCTTTCTTTCATTTGGTTGCCTTTATATTGAGAATTTAAGGTTTTAAAAGTGAATAGTATTTTTGCACTCTAGATTTCTGCATATTCAATTTACAGTGACCACTGTGGTTTGTTTGTGTACTTTTATTGCTTCGCTCAAATATATTTTACTGAGTTGTTACTTTTATTCAGCTAATACAGAACTCAGGTCCCAAATGAAAGACCCTACACAGGGTAGGGGTAGCTAAAATTCAACTTGACATACTTGTTTTGAAAAGTTTGCTGTTTAATCTACTGAATGAAAATTTAATACATTTTATTTCAGTATTATGGTTTTAAAAGTTTCAGTTTTTTTGCATTGTCAGGTGGAATGGCCCTTTAACACTAATGTGGCAAATTTTTCTGTTTCATGAGTGAAAAATCCCTATTATGCATGCATGCGGATGTTAGAAAATTATGCGGATCCTCATCACCCCATCTGGCCTGTCAGACGCCCTGTTTTTACAATACAGGTTCACATACCTTTCCTTTTTCTACGAAGTCCAATAGTCGCCCAGGTGTTGCCACAAGCAAGTTACACCCTTTTTCAATATGCCGTAGCTGGTGAGCAACACTAACTCCTCCATAAGCAACAGCTGGTCTTAGCATAGTTTGGAATGAGAACTTGCGAGCTTCATTGTAAATCTGGGTGGTCAGCTCTCTTGTTGGTGATATGCACAGAGCCTGGGGACACTGAGGGATCGTCAACTCACTGCTTGTTAGACCACCGTTGAGCATTCCATCCATCACAGGTAAGAGGAAGGCAGCCTAAAGAGTACAATATAAAATCTATAAATGGAATCTACCCAAGATGGTGAAATGGAGACTGAAAAATAAATTGTATGTTGTTGGTTTGCCAGATTTTTGCCATCTAAACATGAAATTTCATCTTCGGTCCAAAAAATGCATGGAGTTACAGTACCAGTCCACAGGATTACAACACCTATATGCATGGAAAATGTGTGTAGTGTGCTTGTAGTATTCATGGACAGTGCACGTAAGCTGCGTGTAATGTGTGTGTAATTCAAAGCACATACATGTATCTTTTTTAATAGAAGGAAGAAACCTTTCTTATTCAGACACTCATTTGCACGTTTTTTGCAAAACAAAAAGGTACTAAACTAACTTGTATTCAAACACAACTCTCGATGCTCACAACAAGAAGTATATTTAAAAGCTGACAAGCAGCGCTAAATTAGTGGCCTAGCTTGAGCACCTATCAAACAAGAACTCTTTAGGGCTCAAGAACAACTTATCAGCTTGCTAGTTAGTGGCCAGAGACAGGTTTGATTCACTATCCAAAACAATTTCTTCATTAGCCAGATAATCTAATATCCATCATCACATCATTTTTACTTAGTATCCATTTGTAGTATTATAATCATTTCAACGTTTTTATTATTGTTATTATTGTTGTTATTATTATTATTATTATTGTTCTTATTATGTAAAGCGCATTGGATCATATAGCAATGTATTTTGTGAAATAATAAAGGTATGTTATGTTATGTTAAGTAAATGCTAGCCTGTGTAGCTTACAGTATGCTTTGAATGAACAAATGACAAGCAAAAAGCTTTCACACCCTCGATTCTCACAGAACCGCCATCAAAACTTCGAAACTGGCAACCACCAAAAACCATTCCTTTCTTTCACAGAACTTCTCAACCTGCTGTAGAAAACGATTCACTTTCTTTCACAATGCCAATTCACAATTTCTCACAACACAATAATTTGTTCCATCTGAACTTTATTTTCAAGTTACCAACAAAGGCATCAATATTATGTATATAGGCATAATTCAAATTTTCAAACTACAAATTTTTAAACTTTTTCAAACCGTACGTGACCTCCAGATGCTGCACGTATGAACCATGATTAATCATTAGCAGTAAGAAATTAAGTTTGTCATTCGTTGCTTGTTACTATAGGAAAAAGTAAACCAAAAAGTCAATCATTCTTTGGCATTTTAATAATTTTAAGTCCTTGTTTGGGTCAATAAATTATATTATATTTATTACAGCCAATGTTTTAAATTCTGCACGCTTTGGCTGAATTTCGTTTTGTGAAAATGTGAAATTAACTTATGATTGGTTTCCTCTGGGCCTCCAGTGCTCACAAATTTCCGCTAGCAAAAATGGCTTGGGAAGCGTAAAAACCACTGGCCAAAATGGAACTTTTAGTCTGTGGCTTGTTGGCTACTGTTAGAACTAGTCTCAATCCCCGACTCTTCATCTGCAGCAGCCTGCACTTCTGCACAGCATCAAAACCTAACTCTGAAAGATCTGCACTTCATTTACATTAAAACATGTACAATATACCCTAATTTTGCAATTTTCGCGAGTTGTAAAAAATCGCGAAATTAAAGACTCGCTAAAATTAGGATTTGCGAAAATTAACACACTTCTATAATTGCTTTAATCAATGATTACCTAGGTTTATAGCTACATGGTAATCATCATCAGTCTATTTATCTTCTACTTCAGCGCTTTCTTCATACGAATCACTCATTTCTTCTTCTTGTACCTTTTGCTCATTTAAAACATCTTTTGTGCAGTCATTACAGTAAAATGTCCATTTAGGTCAGGCTCTTTATAATTAGGCCAACACAACCTCTTTGTATTTGTCAATTATCTTTGTATTTGTCAGTAATATTTCAATAAAAAGTCTGTCTTTTCTCAATTTTTGCGAAATTAAATGCCCTAAATTTATCGTTTTTTGCAAAATCGCGAAAATTAATGCTCGCGAAATATTCGTGTTCCAAATTCGCGGAATAGAATTCTAAAGTGATGACGTCACAAAACTAAAATTATTTAAATTATGGGATATGATTCTTATAGAGCATGCTAAAAGACGTCCTCATCCCAAAAATTAGCTCCGAATTGCAATTCCAGGTAGAGATATAGGGGATCAAAGTTTGATGGCATTCCATACAAACCCTTCAAAATTTGTTTCTGTTCCTTCAGTTTAGAACTGACTCAAAATTAGAGAGATTTATATGGGGGAGTATAAAATTTCAATCTTTCATATTTCAGCTGGGAATTACAATTAAGAGCTAAGTTTTGGCAAGGAACCTTTTTAAAGGATACTCCATTCGAAAATGGCACCCAATCCCATAATTTCACAGATTTAATTTTTTGTGACGTCACACTTTAGAACTCTATTAAGTGCCCGCGAAAATTAGAAGGAATAAGGTATGTACCAATGAAATGTCCTTTTAACTCCTGCTTTAATAACAATGAAATGGGGAGTCAAACAGAAGCTAGCCAACTCTCTTTTGAACTGCTATTTGCCCACACTTCTGCTTAAACAGCGAAGAATCAAACATTTTAATAACAAAACCTTAGCATTCATTAATTTTCAATTCCTCAGATTCATGTGTGACCTTCAGACCACAACCTGCAATGATTACACCTGGCTCATTTGATTGTACATGTTTGGCTTACATTACAATACAGTTGACTACTGATAAGCTAGGTTCAAGAATATTTTCAGCTCCGCTTTACCAGTAGTCAAGTCAAGTCTTAAAAGAAACACAGTGTATCTCCATACAGAATAAAATAAGAAATAGTATCTAATTTAAAGCAGTTTTGCACTGCACAAGATTTCTACCTGGGTAGATTTTGGTCACATGCTTGACAACAATATTCAGGAAACAGGATAATTTTAATACTTATCAACAAAAATTATAATTGGGAACCACTTATGAAAAGAGTCTGTGATAACAGGAAGCTAAGGAAACAGAATGCCAAGATTTTTTTTCCTACATGCATGCACATTTCACATTCCAGGGGTTTCAATAAAAGCCAGTTACCGGCAGTCTACCGCCGCCTGTAGGACCTCTTACCACCTTCTGTTTTGATTTCATTAATGAAAATAAAAATGATATTAATAAGAAAAAAGCAAATTCAACAACAATGACAACTGAAATTATAAATGCTACAAAAACAGCACACTTTTTGATGCCCAGAACGCTGGAAATTGCATTTCCGAGCTTCTAGATTTCAAATTTCTCTCCACCCTAGAGGAATTAGTGGTCACACCCACCTATTACACCCTCAGTGGCCGCTTATAACTTAAAGTTATTGGAACCCCTGCATCCTGAAAAACATTAAGCCCAACTAGAGCTCTGGTACTGATAGCAATTTCCATATTGGTTACTGGTGCTCAAAGACAACACTGCACTAAAATTAATGGATCATTATGGTGCTGTGTCATCAATATGGTGCTTTTCCTCTCAAATCTCAGACATCTCTTGCACAGGGGGAAAATTTAGCATCCTTAAAAAAGAAGTCTGATGACGTCACTTTGTTTTACTTCTGAAAACCACAAACTAAAGATTACCGTCTTTCCAGATCCAGTCTGAGCACAGGCCATGACATCTCTTCCAGCCAGAATGCATGGTATAGCATACTTCTGCACAGGTGTAGGCTTTGTATAGCCGATTTTTTCAACATTTTCTTGTAATTTTGCCCTTAGTCCAGCCTGCTGAAACTTTTGGATCGGAGTGATGCTCTCCTTTCCCTTTCCTGTAACCTCTACTGGGATTTCATCATATTTATCAAAGTTTATGCCCCGTTCAATAGAGCGAAACATCTCTTCCTCATTTTCTGATGGTTCTGGAGGCACATAGGTCACTGGAGCAGGCCTGTCTACAAACCAAGAACACAAAAATCAAAAAAAGGAAATATCTTTATAGCATTTGATTCTTGTCGGCTTGACAAAATATTTTATCGTTTGGCTACATCACTATAGTAAATACAATTAATGCATCAACTAACATAGCAGGTCCTAAGGCAAAGGACGATGTGTGGAAATGCCACATCTCTCTCTTGGACAGAGTGTGTTCCATCTGGTGTCGTATATAGCATAGCTTAATTACTACAAATGTGCATGCCATTGTTCGGTGTCTATCAGTCACAGAAAACCACTTACTTTCATCAATCACCTCAGAATTAGGGCAATCACGGGCAAAATGCCCCTCTTCTTTACACTTATGGCAAGCAGTTCCTCTCTCACTCTTAGTAGGGCAGTCCCTTGCAAAGTGCCCCTCTTCACCACAGTTACGGCAAGCTCCACCACCAGCTCCACTGCTTTCCCTATTAGGGCAGTCCCTTTTCATGTGCCCCTCCTCACCACAACCATGACAAGCTCCTCCACCACCACCACCTCTACTCTTCTTTTCACCACCGCCAAAGCCACCACCTCGGCCACCACCGTCTTCCCCATCATCACCACCTGAAAAACCACCACCACCTCCAAAGCCACCACCACCACCACCACCACCACCACTCTTCCCAAAGCCACCACCACCGCCGCCGAACCCACCACCACCACTGCCACCACCACCACCAAACCCACCGCCACCACCACCTCCGAAGCCACCACCGCGTTTTGCACCAAACCCTCCACCTCCAGTGCCATTTTGCTCCTCGTCATTTTCAGTTTTACTCCCAAAGCCGCCGCCGCCGCCCCCTCCAAAGCCGCCGCTTTTGCCAAATCCCCCACTGCTTCCACCACCGACACCACGTGCAGAGCTAGAATTGTCGTTATTTCCACCGAAACCTCCACCGCCTCGGCCAAAACCTTTACTAGCACCAAATGCACTCTGGCTTCCATTGTCCCAGCCATTCGTTTGTTCGCTGTTACTGCTTTGAGCGCCGAACCCACCCCGACCAAAACCTTTTCGTCTCGGAGCTTCTTCGAGAGCGCTGTCATTGCCAATGCCAAAACCTCTACCTTTGCTCGCTCCAAAACCACCACCACCACCACCAAACGAAGTCTAGGGAATAACAGAAACACATCGTATCAATTCAGGGAGGCTTACTTTAAGAAGGAGGTTACATGTTATCACATGTAGGTTTACTTACCACCGGTGAGCCGCCATTTTCCCATTCGTCTGACATGTTGTTCGCTCGCTGTTGCCCTTGATTACTACAAGATCTGCACTACAAAAGAAAACCTTTTCAAGAAACCTACAGGTAATTTATGTTCCTGCAGTGTTCAAAGTCGAATTTAACTCAAAACTCAAGGAGTGCAAGGAGCAACTACGAAAAGGTGAGATATTTTCGGATTCACGCAGCTTTTTCTTCACGGCTGAGCACGTGAAATACTCGGCTATTATTGGCTAATGCTGTTGTCATCGTGTTTTTTACGCGCCAAATAAGGATCACGTGACAAACTATGGTGTCCATTCCATCGGAAGTTGCCAAAATAAAGAATATTTGTGCAAAAAACGGAGTTTGAATGCTTCACATATTTGGACTTGGGCTTGCGTTGTTTACACGCTGTTTCCGATCTCGCAAATCTTGCAAGAAGAAATTCTAAGAGAAGATACTTCAATAAGAAAATTAGCGAAAATGAAGGCATTAGCCTGCGTAGCTGGCGGGATTTCGCGCACGAGTGCATTTGTTTTGGTTGCGAAGCCGAGAACGCGAGTGGCGAAGCCGTGAGAGGATTGGTAACTCGCGGCTTCGCCGCTCGCGAATTCCTCGCGGGCTTCGCCCGCGA
>CM042757.1:22899169-22923851 GCA_022496165.2 Catalaphyllia jardinei | reverse complement strand
AGCGGCGTTCTGAGCATGCGCATGCAAGTTATCCTGGTCTCTACTTTCGCCCGTCCGGGTTCAGCCCCTATATATGGGGCGGGAAGAAAGAAGAGTTCAGGGACTGGACTAGCGCGCTCTATGAATGACGTGACATGTGAATTTGCGTGGGCAATAAGGATGCACAGAAACAATTAGCGTAAACGTTCAGGTAGATGCCATTTCGATGGTGATATCAAAGATATTGTGTGAGCCGCTTCATTCATAATAATTTAACCAGTATGACGGGTTACTGTTTGAGCAGACCGTTCCCAGATATTTGCCGTATGACTTCAAACACGAAAAGAACCGGGGAATGAATTGTTCACTGCAAGAGCCGTCCGGCAACAGCCAAAATATACACTTTGCTCGCGAAGCAGCTACAGACTTGTCGTAACTGTACATAGAAGCACGAGTAACACCGATAGATCGGCTGTTAATAATCCATAAAAGAGCAGTGACAAGCAGTGACTTTTGGTGATCTCCGTGCGCAACAAATAAGCGCGAATATTTTCCAATGGGGCGTGTTATATCATACAGATTTCGACTTTCTTTGATTGTTTATTCACCTACATCTCAGAAAAAATGGCTTCAAATACGCTACATTATTAATTAATAATTTTATCCTTTAAAGGAAACATAATTTGGACTTGCTCTGTTGGGCCCGTTACGTCTCTGTCTATAGCATTTATTCCATTTGCCAAAAAAGTAGCCAAAGATTTCTGTCAATTTTTTCTCAGTTATTTAGCATATTGTTCTCATTGAATTTATAAAATAAAAATTTGGGGTCGCCGTGCATGTTTAAGAGAAAACGAGCATTTATCTCGCTATCGAGCTTAGTTTGAGGTAAATCTCTTACGTTTTGTACGCGCGCGCGCTCATTTGCGCGCGCTAATGACACAAAAATCGTGCGCAGTAGGAGTGCGCAATGCAAAACTCAGGAAACACCTTAAGGTCATTCCCCAATTTCGCATTGCGTATCCCTACTGCGCACATGGATTATAATCCATGCTGCGCATAATTGTACGAGTAATTAGCGCGCGCATTAGAAAAAGACGGCTTTTTTCTTTACGGCTGGGCCTCGTCAAAGAGGTAAATCGTCATTTTCTCGAAAACGACGACGGTGACCTATTATTTTTTCGGTTGTTTTGAGTTGAAAAGAAAATTTCTCTATATAAAATAGATATGGGCCAATTCTCAGTGTTGAGCAAAATAGAATCGTCGGAAACGTGAATTTGGCAAGCAATCGTGACTATAATCATGGTGCTATTATAAGGATTTATTTATATAAATGAACAAGGTGCTGTTGCTCCTTAACGAACATGCATATTTGGACCCCTCAGTTTTATTTCCAAATTTAAGTTCCTATAATATAAACAATCAATTGGCAAAGTTTGAGAAAAAAATCTCAGTGCAGGATCTATTTCAGTGGTATGACCTTAAGGAGGCTCGAAAGGGTGTTTAGTTGCACGCGCGCGCAAACACACGCGTCAGCTGAATGAAACAAAATTAGCACACCGGAAGATAAATCTTGCGCAATATCGCTGGAATCGGAAATAAAATCTGCAGAAGATATTTGTTTGTAGCTCGAAATTTTGCGCGGTGACCTATCTTGATTTTTTGCATGCACGCACCATTCACGATAGTACTTCAAATATAAACGTTTCGGAGAAAATTATCTAGTAGAATTTTCTGTAAGCCAGAAATCGCATTTTCTTTATAAGGAAACAGGCTTTAGTGTTGTTATGCCGCAGTACCAAACATTTCCGGATGTCAAAGATTTAATCGTTTTTGCTTTAATACCTGTACCTTTGCCAAAAACATTTAACGATCCAAACCTAACAAAATCAACGATAATCAAGAGTTTCTTCAGTTTCTCAACACGAACGGTTCTGTGCATAAAAAACTTAAACAGAAAATGGTGATGCTAGAAAACAAAAACCAGCAGCAGTTTATCGGCCTCTGTCTTTTGGCTTGCATCCTCAAAAATGTGTCTTCCATTGACGAGAGGGAACGCAGGAATTCTCGCTCTTTCGCACCTGAATTAAAGGATTCTTGATCTGTTAACCATTTATCTTCTGTCGCGTGTCGAGGTAGATTTTACGTTTGGGCTTCCGGATTATGTTCGGTATATCGAAGAATTCGTTATATCTAGGTTCTATTCCATACATTTTACTGTAACTTTAGCCGAGATATAGAATATCGTTCGTTATATCGAGGACTTCGTTAAATAGAGGTTCGTTAAATCGAGGTTCCACTGAAGATAATTTTTTTTCCATACTGTCTCAAAAGTTAAAGAATTTAGGGGACTTTCCAACAAAGAAATAAAAATGGTCACCGAATTAGTTCTTCAGATAATTTACAAAAACTGAAATTCATTGGACGTTTTTGTGCAGCTTGTGTGTTGCCATGGTAACTGATATGACGCCACAAGTACCGTCAAAGTATAGCACAGCAATTGAGTTTCAAGGAGACATATTTTCGCCCCAAATGGAGGCTATCGTGTTTATTATTCTTCAAATCTTTTTCGCAACGCGCGCAGTTTTGAAAAATTGGGGGATATTCTCTGATATCCCCCAGTTTTAGCTGGGGAATATTCGGTCACGTGACTTGTTTAGACCAATCGCGCGCGAACGAAAAGATTTGATGGATTATAATCCCGATTAGTATATACTAAAACAGTGAATAGTGTTGAAAGCGCGCGCTGATTGGCTAGTCAAACTCCGGATATCCTGTGCTTGTTTCCTGGGTGTGCTGTGTGCTGTTTACCTCCGACCAATTCGAGAAAAAATGGCGTCCGGTTTGCGTCCGTGACAGGTAAAGAAATCATCCAAATTAATTTTCTGTGGTGTATATGATCTCACTGCTTTAGTATATACTAAAAAAAGCGATGGATATTTACCGCTAGCCACCGACATGTACACTGAGGTGAATAGTTATTGCAAGCTATTTAAACCGCGAGAGACACGGGAACGAGCTAGTTCAAATATGGCAAGGGCTAAATAGTGTTACCCGATGTGGTTCCGAGAAGCTCCCAAAACAAAAGCGATTCAAGATGGCGGGCACAGCTGGGAAGTTGGGCTCCAGCCGACTTGTGAGAAGCCCAAGTCAGAAATCCACAGAATATAGAGACTCTAGCGATAGCGACGATGATGAACTGTTTGATGGTGAAAAACTGAAGACGAGGTTGATGTCTATGTGGAATAATATGCGACATGGTGGGTTGAAAGGTTGCAATACTCTTTAGTTAATATTAAAACTTATCTCAAGCTTTGATCTTTTTGTATGTGTCTATGTCAAGCGTGTGTTAAAATGTCATGTTTTGATTTCTACGTTGCCTTTCCTGAAAAGGGGTTAATCGTTGGGAGAAAATTGAATTTCGATCCTTCAAGTAAGTCTGAGAACAAATTCAATTCAGATCACCTGGTCTGGGAACGCATTCAGCTGGTCTAGGACTGCAGCTTGAATTTGAAAATGCAAACAAGCTTTGTTCTTGTTCGCTAAGCTTATTTTCCCAAAGTATCATTTGGAGAGGTTATTGAAGCCACTGCAAGTTAAGAGTGCTTTTGACAAATATATGTTTTAGAACTTTTCCAAATACAGCATATCTACCAGCAGTGGATAAAAAATTCCATTCAGATAAGCTTATACAGTCTAAGCCCTATTGTGAGGTCATTCCTCACCTTTGTACTGCACATCCTTTCTGCGCATAATTTATGCCGTCATTTAGCGTGCTCTCGTGCACGCGCATATTGAAAACATGGTTGATTTGCCTTGCTATTGAGCGCTGTCAGTTAAAAAATGCTATAGCTCACCAATGAGCACGGGCACCCCAACTTTTTATCCAGTCATTGTAATCAACTTATCAAAAACTTTGCTTGAGGAAAGACTAATCTGATTTCTATTGCTGAAAATTGAATAAATAACCGAAATAGCAGGTGAACTGTGGTCTTTTCTATTTTGCCGTATGGTAACCATGTCAAGAAATTTGGTTGAAATTTTAATCAAGAATTCAGATTTCTGTTGAAATCAAACTTAAAAAGTTTATTTGTGTCCGACACAATGTATTGACTCCAGTTTAATGTGTCTCGGTCACAAAAGTTTACAATAAAATATTATTACTGGGAATGCGTTCTTGTAATAAGCATTAAATAATGCCAAAATGGGTCATTTTCAATGCCTCAGTGCTCCTTAATGAATATGAGCGCCCCTCTTCTTTATTTCAAAATTGAAGTTTTCATATAATAATTATTCAGTGGACAAAGTTTAAAGGAAAATCTATTGTCAGTTTTATTCCGGAGGAATTACCTTAAGCCGCCATCCCTAAAAAGCGATCAGTAATCAAAGTCTCTATTAATAGTTTCTACCTCTATAAAGGGGCCAACCCCTTTTATGCAGCCGCTATCCATCTCCCTGAGGGTGGCTGTTTAATATGGGTTGAACTGTATTATAAATGCTTAGCTTTTTATCAGCCAATATACATGTAATCTGAGAAAACAAAATGTGCAAAGCCTTCCAAAACTCTGTGCTGCAGCTCCAAATAGTTTATTATTTGATTGACCAAGGCATTTAGAAACCATCATTTGATAGTAAAATAAAGAAACAAACCTTATCACTGCCAATCAATGGGCATGCTAATTTAAAGATGGAAAGCAACTTCAAAATACTTTGTGGTGCCACTACTGTTCTCAATTCTACTTGTGTACATATTTTCAAAGAATGAGAAATGCACATGAAGGAATTAATTCAAGGAACCAGGGTATTCCCTAGTTAAGGCAGCATCCCACCTGGATGGATTCCACTGGATTCCGTGGTAGTTGATTGATTCTGGCCCTCCTTACTCATTTTATTCACTGTTTTATTCCTGGTGGTTCTTGTACCACTCCCCTTTTTCATTTCTTTCGGCATTTCGAACATTGTTTTGGCCTATTCATAATACAAATTACCAGTCAGATGAATAAAAACTCCGGAAACTGGGACGAAACACTTCCAGTTCTACAGTAACAACTAACCTTCAGAGCAAGCGACCAACAGTGATACCTTGTAGGACTGATATGTAGCGTCAAATTCCTGCGTGGAACAGTATTTGACATCTTGTCTCGTCAACATTTGAGCGCTATTGTTATGAAGTAAGTTGAGCCGTTTGCTGGTAAACCGCAGGTAATTACTTTCACGCCTTTTTGTTTAATCTCATTCAACCAGAAGAACGTCTCTGAAACTGTTTTGCTCTTTTTCTCGAAACTATATTTTTAAGAAATTGGGCGCACGTTTTAAGTTCGCGTGCAGTGAATTTTCAACCGTTTTAGCTCAAATTTTGGGAGAATGTTCCTGTACAATGTAGCTCAAATGAAGAAACAAGAGCGATATTGTTTCGAACCCCGAAGTTTAACAGGGCGTAAAAAACAAACCAAGAAAGAAAAGTCAAAATTCACCGACACGGTTTTTGAGAAAAAGGTGTTAAGAGCTTGGCACTGTGTTTGTCTCTTCCTTTTGATCACTTCCGACTGCACAGGAACTGAATATTGCAACCCATGTACTTTTGCAAAACGATCGCTATATTTTTAAGGCATGTACCTTTTTTCTTTTGATAAATACGGCATGGTAATCTTCAGTTATTAAGCTTCCAGAAAATATATAGTTTGTCAGGGTTTTTATTTAACGTCTCACCTTAAAACGGTGTGAACGCGAAGCAGTCATTTGGGGTGAGATGCTACCTTAAGCCCAAGGTGGTTAAGGGACGATGGGGTCAGGCAAGACATAGTCATCTAGCAAAACATGCACGTATCTATGGCAACCCTGACAGCAGGAACCACCAGACATCGTGCCACTGATAAAGTCAATGTAAATAATTGCTAAGCATCGTACCTACCATTTACATGTACTTACTCTACCTTTTTCTACACTTAATTATGTGAAATTTGTACCCTATACAGTAATTGTCTCAGGGCTAGCACTGAAAAACCAACTCCTTGATGTTGCTCTGTTCCTTTAAACATTTTATCGTGACCTACCTTGGTAAATGAATAAAGATGGTGAATTTTAAGATCAGTAATGAAATGTGAAAAGTGAACTGCTCAAAATGAAACAAGCATGGGGGAGGTACTCTATCCATTAAGCTACAAGAACTCATGGAGAGCAAGGTCATTTAACTGAGTTCATGAGTGACAGGCATCCTGCTTACTGCTAGGATCAGCAGTATCAAAGTCATTGTGAGTGTGGTAAATGAATAAAGATGGCGAATTTTATGCTCAGTGATGAAATGTAAAAAGGGAACTGATCCACAAGACACAAGCGCAGCGCTCCAAGCTCACTTTTTCAAAAAGTCGCCTTTTGGCAACCTTTAACTGTAAAATGGTTGCCATCACCCGACTTTTTCCAGAATTTTGGTTGCCAAAAATTTTTTCCACTTGCCATGGCGACCAAAATGGTTGCAGCTTGGAGCGCTGAAGCGTGGGACAAAGAAAGAAAATATGACATTGTTTCTACCTTTTCATCTTTCTCAGGGTTTGTTATGCCCTTTAAAGCACATTTCAATGAGGATTCACCAATATGGCTTTTAGGAAGGTGTTATCATGCTAGAAATCACGGTAAAGTGTAATTTAGAGTTGTTTCATTCCATTCTGTTAGGATTGCCTAAGTATCTTATCTTACTTTGTATGGCTTTTTTTTTCATTGTTCTATTAGAAAAAAATTTAGTGAAAACATTTTGTTATTTATTTTTTAATTGTTATTTGGTTGATCAACTTTTTGAATAACAACAAAGTCATTTGGAAATGTTTCCGACATTACTCACTTTCTTCATTTTCAACCAGCTGAAATCAAATCCAGGAAAATGTATTCTGTTTGCTACTAACAGTAATATTATTATTATTAATCCAAAATATTTCCCTGTTTCTGATTGGTTAAAACCACACGCATAATTCACCATAACCAGCTGTTGTTGACCAAATATTGAACCAATGACGTCAAAAGTGCAGCCGGCTGCAAATTATTGAACCGATGACGCCAAAATGATGTCAAAAGTGGAGCCCGCTGCAGATTATTGAACAGCTGACTGAGAAAACATGGGGACAAGGTTGTGTTATTCTTGGTGAGCGGAAAAACAAAGAGCAGAAATGGCGAAACTCCTTTAAGAACAGGAAAATATTTTGAATGAATAATAATTAAGAGCAATTATTGAATTTGGCTTTCATAGGATATGAGGAATTTTGCAGCCTTTGGCTTCTGTGGATAACACACCCTTCTTGATCTGCAGAATTCTTCATATCCTACTCTGCCTCATTCAATAATAATATTGCTAACTAACCAACTCACTTGCTTGCAACTGGTACCACTGAAAAATTATTTAACTAATGAACACTGCATGGTTGTAGTATGACTAGCTCATATTTTTACCTTTTTGCCTTGTTATTTTCTACCTATTTTGTTTATCTACGATGAACTGGTATATTACAAATCCATCAAATATTTGACTGAATATTCCCCAGTTAAAACTGGGGGATATCGAGAGTACTCCCCAATTTTGCTTCTCGGAACAGCTATTGTCCACAGACAAATATCCTAAGCATATATTCACACCAAATGGAGGCTATTGTTTATTTACCAGTATTAAAAATTGGATGATGCAATTTAAGAGTTTTCAGTGGCTTAGTAATCATATATAGTATGTCAGCCACATTATTATACATGGCAGACATACACATAATGTTAATTGAGAGCATTTTGATTTTATGAATTTTAGATTTTTTTCATTTTGGGGGGTGTTTTGATAAAGTAATAATTATTATTCCAGTTGCGCTTGTTGGATATGATAAGATTACATATATAGCTAACTTGGTGCTTTGTGCATTGCTTGCTATCTACCATTTCATATCCAGTGTACACTTGTGAAATAATAGCTAAATATTGACTACACAACTTTCCTTTTTCATAGAATTTAGTGCTGTGCAATCATCCGAAAAGTGTAAGGTTTTGAGTATGGATGAATTTCAAAGAGACTTTAATTCTTTAATCTGGTTGACGTATCGGCGAGAAATTCCCCAACTTGGGGACTCCATGTTAACAACTGACTGTGGCTGGGGTTGTATGCTGAGAAGTGGGCAGATGATGGTAGCAACAGGCCTGGTTTATCATTTTCTCAAGAGAGGTAAGAACTTTATAAAGAGCTTTGAGTAAAGTTACTAAATAATTTAAGATGTACACAAGTCATTCAAGAGCAACTTTTAGTTGAGTGTTGAAAGAACAGTGGAATCCCACCTTTTCTGGTCCATACTGGTGACCACATTAAGTGGGGTTCCACTGTAGTAATAAATGCCTCTGATTACCTCTGTCAATAGGTACAAGCAGTCCATGCTAGGCACAAGTTTGTTCAAACCATTAACAGAATTTTGTAAAGCAGTTCCTAATAGGTTTAAATCCTATGTCCTCTTCTGGATTTTTTCTGATTATACCAGATAATGCTAATTACACATACCGGTATGAACATATGATTGATCATCCAAGTTATACACATTTGTATGGTGGCCGATAACTGCCATTCGTCAAAAGCACATAAATTTGTTAATTTTAGATCAAACTTTAATTATTTTGTATTGGAAATAAAGTGAAAGTACAATGTAAAAACATTTTGTTTTTTATTGAACTGGAAATAGATTCTTTTTTATTATTATTTTCAAAACAAAACAAAATATTTTTATTATGAAATGAAAATAAAAACAAAAGTAAAAATAATTTGTTCACGGCCGGGAACTGCCATTCAAAACAAAAAAAAGTAAAATTAGTTTGTTCACGGCCGGGAACTGCCATCTAAAACAAAAAAAAGTAAAATGAATATGTTCATGGCCGGGAACTGCCATTCAAATCAGAAAAAAGTAAAATAAATATGTTCATGGCCGGGAACTGCCATTCAAAAATAAAGAAATGAGACTTTTGGCAGGAGTGCGTCGCTCGCGTTTGTTTACAATCTCGTACCCAGACTCCTCGGATTCTTTGATAATTTGGCGCCCTTTCGCAAAAAAATGGGGGATCGAGCTTGGGCAAAGTTTCAAGCCCAAATGAAGCAGAAGCAAGTGCAGAAAAAGACAAAAGCCGATACAGGATTGGGTGCTGGAGTAATACTTCAACGTGGGGAACTTACAGTACAGCGACTCAGTTCCGAAGTCTCTGGTAAGGCGCAAAAGTTTAGCAGGATTGGAGCCAGGGAATTTGTGCAATTTGCTGACTACGAGGACATAACATTACCAAACATCAAACTTGCTTGTGAGAAGCACTTCTTACCAACAGTTGGCAAAAGCGTCACGTGTGATGTTCTGGCGGGAGAGCAAGGGCCATCCTGTTCAACGCTTGAACAAATTCCTGACCTAAAACTGATCCACATTCGGTTCATTCAGCGACACGAACAAGACCACGAAAGCAACATATTTATCAATCCTGATGAACCGCCCAAGAGAAAAAGGAGACCAGCTTCGAGTGTTCCCATTGCTTCCACCTCTGTCGAAAGCGACAGCACATGGTCACCCAAGCAGATCAAGGTTTTTCTGAAGAGCCTTTCAGTATCGGAGATGCTAAAGCTTGGAAAGGTTGTTGCGAAAAAGGCCACCACTTTGATCGAGGTGAGGTCCTTTGAATTGGACCCACTCGGATGGTCCTTAACTGCAGCTACTATAGAGTTTAATATAGAGAAGGATGCTTTTGCAAAAGGCGGATTCAGAGAAGCATATAGGTAGGTGCGACTGATTAAAAAGAAAACATGGTGGCGATCATGGTATTTGTTTGTTTTTGTACCGAGCCATCACCCGCCTAGGGCAAGCTCTGTCTACGCTGAATTTAGGGTATTTGAGCTTTTAAATAGATTATTACTTTCTTAAGGGGTAAAGGTGGTTTTGCGCCGATCACAATGGGTGTGAGCCCTTACATAGTTATGGAAACAATACCCCACCCCTTACATATATCACATTCAAGTGGTAATCACTTTTATTTAATATGATAATAAAAAATAATGTCAAAAATTGTAAGAGATTCTGTACATTCCCATTTCATGAAAATACAGTTCCTTTTTATTTTGTATCTTCCAGCTTTTCCAAATAATGCTTGGGTGGTAAATTTTCATCATGTCTGCCTGCCTCTCCCACCCAGGGCATTTTTCATTGGAAAGCTGCCAAAAATATTTGTGGGGCTTTGAAAATGTGAAATTCAAAGGTGAATTAGACCAGATAAAAGAGTTTGAGTCAAATTTTCTTACAGGGCAACAAGTCATAATGAAGCATTTGCTGGCAAAACATGGGTTGTGAAAATATACTTACCAGAAGCACTAAAAGCAATACAAGACATAGGTCAGACAGGTGAAGTACAAACGAAGAAGGTTGTTCAAATGCATATGCTTGCAAAGAATTTTGCCGATCAGTTGGCTCAGAAAATAAAGAAAGATGATCTTTTAGAGTTTGGCCAAGCACTACAGTATGGAAAGGTTTACTTTGGGAGAGATCTGGATAAGGGTGACTATGTCACTGTTGAGGAGTACATTGAGGGGAACTTTGTAAAATACATTAACAACACTGGCAAGGTGTGTGACAAAAGTACATTGTCAGAAGCTCAGTGCCTTGCTCACTTTAGTTATGAGAAATCAAACCATAAGTTAATGGTCCTTGATATCCAGGGCACAGGCCACAAGCTGTACGATCCTGAAATAGCTTCCTCAGAATTGGTTGAAAATGATGAATTCCTGTTTTCGACAGGTAACCTTTCTCAAACAGCTATAGATTGTTTTGTTAGCTGTCATCATTGCAATATTTACTGTAAAAGCTTACATTTGCAAGAACTAATTAAGCAGTAGGCAATGTCGTAGATTCATTTTGCTGGTTTGACAGTTAAAGTTTGAAGTTTCGATAAAACTGACTGTGGTATAAACTTAAAGTTAAGGTTTCTGGCACAGACTACAGGATATAATCATGAAATAGTGTACATGTATTTGGAATTGGTTGAAAATGATAAATTCCTGTTTTCCATAGGTAGCTTTTCTCAGACAGCTATTGTGATTGTTGTTTGTTAGCTGTCACAAGTGTAACATTTACTGTACTTTAAGGTTTGCAAGAATTTAAAGTAATAGGCAATGATTCAGTTTACTGGTTTAAAAGTTACTGTTCGAAATTTTGATAACAGAGACTAATGAATGGTATCAGCATTTTCTAGTATTTGTACTCAGTTTTACCTCACAGTTTCTTGCAGAAAAAGTTAATGGTAAATGGTCTTAACAATTTAAAGACTACATTGTTGTACCCAATGTTTGTTACAGTTAATAATGGCAAGGGAGGTATGAATGAGGCCATTTATAAGTTTCAATTTTAACCAGAAAAGTTTTAGCAGCATAGCCGATAATCCACCCCCAGCCCCCTCTCTTCAAAAAAGGTCTTTTTCATTAACTTTTACTTCTAACAATTCCTCATTCTCCCTCTAACAAAAAGTCACAATACAGTTTGTAACCCCCCCTCCCCCCAAAAAAAATCCTTGCCATGCAGGAGTAGGGGCAATAAAGGTCTTTGTGGCTTTCCTTTACTATTGTATTTGGGGACTCCCCCTCCCCTTGGTAATAACATAAGTAGTATTTTAGTTTATTACATGGTGTATGGTCATGAAAAAAAAGAATTAATACAGCCCTAAGATAGGGTGTTAAGCTGCTGGTTACTTCTAATTGCATGCAATAAAGAATGTTTGTTGAACTGCCTCTGTCTTGTCAAGTAGTTTGACCTACTGCAAACTTAGCCCATTCTCACTTCAAACCCTGTACTGTCCACATGGAACTATTCCCCTTGAACCACTTACAGATGTCCTCAATTTTAAAACCTAACTTGAATTCTGCCTTCTGTGCATACCAGAACTTAAAGCACTGCCATTTGGCATCAGACACCAAACCCACTAGCATAGTGCTTAAATTGTAAATGACAATCTCGACAAATTTGCCTATTTTGGCCAGATAGTAAACTGAAAACAGTTTAAAAATAGCTTTCTAAGTTTGGGTATGTACAGAAAGCAAAATAATGTTTTGTTTCTCCTATTTGCTGCTTCTCTTGCCTTTCTTTCTTTTTTTTTTTTTGGGGGGGGGGGGGCTGTGCTTTTACTAGGCTTCACTCCTGTTGGAAACGGTTTTACAGAGAGGAACCTGACAATATTTATCAGGAAGTATAGGTGTGTAGTGGGACAAGATAATCCATTCCAATTTTTGTTTCATACCATGTATGTATGTATGGGCTATTCGACCATATTGCACACAATGAGGCATTATGTCTTCCTCTCAAAAACACAATTTTGTAAGCATACACTGGTGCAAGGGACATGGTTTACTTTTTGGAAGAAAATTTATTGCATACAACACATCAGCAGTGCCTTATTTTGTAACTTTTCCTGTATACTCAGAATAGCACAGTAAGTACAACGGACAGAGATCAGACCATGCAACAAGTACTTACTTACAATAATATGTTAAAAACAGTGGAAAAGTAAAAACCAAAAAAACAAACAAACAAACAAACGGTCACCATGGTCACTAACATGGCTCGATGGTTTAGGACAGGTTTCAACTACAGAGCTTTATCAGAGAAAATTTGATAGCTGTTAGTAATTTTGGATATGTGGTTAACAAATTTATGTGCTTTTGATGAATGGCAGTTATTGGCCACCATACCAGTGTAGTAAGCAATAGGTTTGGTTTCTCAGTTGATTTATATATTAAACTAAAATAATAAATATTATCTTTCTGAGCTAATACTCATGAACAATTCAAAATGTGGTGACTGAAGGGAAAGGTGAACCTTCACTCTTCACAGTTCCATGAATTTTTCCTTAAGATGCAGAAATGCATCTTTGCATTCAATTGGTTGAACTTGGTTAGGATATGGAATAATTTCCTCACACTTTGATCTAAATGTAGCATCTAAAAAGTCATCTTCAACTGACAGAACACCAGAATGAAGTGCAGCCTCTTTCAGTTCATCTTCTGTTAAAGGCCAACCTATTAAAAATGGCATTTTTAACAACACTCAGTTACAAAGAGGAAACAGAAAAGACAGCACATTAAAACTTAACTAAAATATTGGCCAATAAAGATTCGATCTTCACTTTTCTTTGCCTACCACATCCAATGGTCAGTAACAGTAGTACTTTTAAGGGCATATGGTCCTTACATTTATGAACTGGTTTGTGTTTGTACTAACTACTGTAAACGGCCACTTATAAGCCATCCCCCACGTCCCCCTTCCTCAATTATAAGCCCTCTAGGTTACCAGTAAACAAAAAATACATCTGATAGTAAGCCCCTTCCCTTCCCCTGGATATAAGCCCGTCCAAATCCCCGAAGTTGTGAAAGACCAGGGCTTTTTAGCTGTTGTTTATAGTGTTACAAGGATGTCTCTTTTTAAAATGAAAATATGCACAGTCATACCACACTTTTCTAGGCCGTATGTTTCAGGAAAGTTATAAATGTGATCAGGGATTCCATCTGGCAAAGCTGTATCTTTCTGTGTTCTTATTTCGTGACTGTTCCATACAACTGTCCTAAACAGATCTAGTTCTTTCTGCACTACTGGTATGAGAAGAAAAGCCAAGAGCATCCTAATAGGAAAAATTAACAAAGATTTAAGAAAGATTTCAAAGCTTTTACACTGTAGAGATACGTTTATTCTGACAAATATTTATTGTCAATAATTATCCTTGACACATTTTGAATTTGCCTAAAAAGTTTAGACCATGACTAGATTTCCCTTGGGGAGGGGGACTCCCATGAGTGCTAGACTCAAGCTTTACTTGATCCCTTAAATACATTTAAAAAAAGCTCAGTACCAAATAAGAGCTATATATAAATAGTAATCACTTTTAATAATGTGCGATAAAGGCATTGTCATAAAATCAGCTTTTTCTTTCGTTTTTTAGTCCTCTGGTTTCTTTATTACACACCATAAAGTAACATCTGACCAGGTGAAATAGGCATTCCATCATGAATACTCTAGACAGCTTTAAGTGTCACCAAAATAATATGCAATCTGCACCCCTAAACAAAATAACAAGCATCCCTGCCCCTTCATAATGGGATTTTCCTCCACCCCTCCACGTAGCCTGCGAGCAAGCTCTCCGGGAAAAGGAAGGAGAGCTTGCAACTACACCTCTGGAATTTGAATATCTGCATTGAAAAAGTCGATCCGAAATGCTGATTGGTGGAAATGACATTATGAAAGACATCATCTTAGTATTTGTTTTCATTTGTGCTCGTTTCCACATAGTGCTGATTGGCGGAAATATGACAGCTAAGTCAACAGGGAGCCACAGGCAAATTGGAGGTGGAATTCAAATTCCAGAGACGTAGTTGCAAGCTCTCCTTCCCTTTCCTGCCCCGCTACCAGAGGGCTGGTTGAGCTTGCTCTCAGGCTACCTTCCCAGGATCAAGTAAATCTTTTCCTTGCTTTTAAAAATAGACAAATAAAACAAGCAGAAATTGTGTTCACTCTAACCCCATGTCTTTATCAGGTCTATTCTATAATTATTATATGTACCTCACTATGTGGATTATAATGACCTCGGTCCTTTAACCAGTTGAGTTGCTCCTTGAAATATTTTTCCATTCTCTCGTGGAGTTCCCTCCACCATCTCTCGATCTTTAAAAAAAATGGCAAAAATGGTCAATTATGCACTATAATACAAAGAAAAACATAGAAAAAGCAACCTAATGTGACAACTCCAGTTGCATTGACACTTCTTTTTAATCGATACATAAAAAAAGTACACAAACAAATTAATAAGTGCTTACTTGATTTGATGTCAATGGCCCGTAAATGATCGATTCACATGGGTCATCCATATCATCATGGTTTCTTCGCAAGAAGGCATGTATCATTGCCATCGTGCCGGTCTCTGTTCCTCTGTCCAGCCTTATCATTGAAGGCATAATTCTAGTCTCATATAAATACTCCAAATACCAACGGCCAATTACCTTGGGGTCGCTGTTAGTGACCCAGATCCGCAGCCATAACAGCTTTCTACTAGCAGTATCGATGCAGCCATATACTGCTAATGGGAAAGTGCTGTTTTGGTAGCCCATTAGTTTATCATGGCCATCTCGTTGCAAAACTTCCCTTGGTTTTTGTTTTCTTTTTGCCAACTGGTCCACGGGCTTCCAGACCCTTCGGGTCGAGGTCATACATTGCCGCATGAACTAAATCTCGTGGAACATTGAGATCATGAACTTGTCGGACTTTTCGGTGCATTGCTCTGTATCCTAACAGTTTTCCTGGTCCTTCAAGCTCCTTTTTTACAACATCTTTAACTTCTTCCACCGACACATTTTTGTCATTGTACTGAATGTCAAAGTGACGAAGGCGTCTGTCGAGAGTGCGAAGGTTCCATGCATATTGGGCAAAATCCCTTTTCAAAAAATCTAACATTTCTCTCCGTTGAAGACCCTGTTTTATGTATTTAGCCATTTCCTCTTTAAGAACGACGTCTTCTTTCCAACCATCATTTCGAAAATAAGCCGCCATAATGCCCGTCACTGCGTTCCAGTCCCTCCCCAATTTTTGAATGGCAGTTCCCGGCCGTGAACAAATTAATTTTGAATGGCAGTTCCCGGCCGTGAACAAATTAATTTTGCCTTTTTTTGTTTTGAATGGCAGTTCCCGGCCATGAACATATTTATTTTACTTTTTTCTGATTTGAATGGCAGTTCCCGGCCATGAACATATTCATTTTACTTTTTTTTGTTTTAGATGGCAGTTCCCGGCCGTGAACAAACTAATTTTACTTTTTTTTGTTTTGAATGGCAGTTCCCGGCCGTGAACAAATTATTTTTACTTTTGTTTTTATTCACTTTTGTTTTTATTTTCATTTCATAATAAAAATATTTTGTTTTGTTTTGAAAATAATAATAAAAAAGAATCTATTTCCAGATCAATAAAAAACAAAATGTTTTTGCATTGTACTTCCACTTTATTTCCAATACAAAATAATTAAAGTTTGATCTAAAATTAACAAATTTATGTGCTTTTGATGAATGGCAGTTATCGGCCACCATACATTTGTAACACCTGTATGTACATGTATACTGATCAATGTGTGGAGGTGTAGTGATCTAATGGTTGGTGCGCTGGACTTGAGCAGTCCAGGTTCAATCCTGGCTGGGATCACTGTGTTGTGTTCTTGGGAGAGACACTTTTATTTCTTTCACAGTACACCCCTCCACCCAAGTGTATAAAAGTGTATCAGTGATGGCCAGTATCCCATTCAAGTTGCCTCATGCTTCTTAAACTAGGATAAGCCCTGGCTGTATCTGGGCTTCATGTACTTGGCCCAACACATTTTATTTCATTGTTCCAAGTGCCCAAGACTTTCTACCCACCTTTACTTCCAGCTACTGCAAAATGCAAAATATAACATGAACTGAAAAAGTAATGTATGTGGTTAGGCATAAACAAGGCAAGATTGGCCAATCATATCTCTTAAGCAAGCGTGGTGGCCTATCCTTTTTATTGTATATTTCAAAACAGTGCTTTGTAGGGAGCAATCAGGGGAAAAAATTGTCAGTAATTTTATTTCTGAGTAATCACTTGAAAACAGTTTCTTTAATTTGTACTTTGTTAGACTGGAGAACAAAAGGAAGATGTCATAGCAGGGAACAAGAACATTTTTACAAAACAGTGAGTTGCACAGTTAACTGAGTGTTTTTTTTACAAATCTGTACTCTGCTAAGCGGCAACC
Source organism: Catalaphyllia jardinei (assembly GCA_022496165.2). NCBI lineage: Eukaryota > Metazoa > Cnidaria > Anthozoa > Scleractinia > Caryophylliidae > Catalaphyllia > Catalaphyllia jardinei. The sequence continues at coordinate 22,907,099 of CM042757.1, read as the reverse complement.
CTTCATAATGCAACAAATTATTAATAATTGTTAGTACATTTTATGTATTATTACCTCATTGTTTGGCAGAGATGCAATCAGTGTAAAAACAGTAGGTTGCAATATACTGAAGACAATGATGTCCCCTCTAGCCTTAACTATTATTTTTTGCTGCTGTGGAACAACTTACAGTAACAATTCAATTTCTCTGTAGATTCTTAGATTCTTCGGAGATCTCGAAGATGAAGAGCGGTGTCCATTTTCTCTCCATCGCCTTGTTGCTATTGGTAAACAGACAGGAAAGCAAGCAGGAGACTGGTATGGTCCTGCTTCAGTGGCGCATATTCTAAAGTAAGTGTTTTGATTATAAAGAAAGGTCACTGAAGTGTGTACCATTTACCAGTTTGGAAAGCAACTATGACATGGTCACTGTCGCACAGTGGTGAAAGTGTTTACCACACTCATCAGTGGGAATTGCCGTGCTCAAATTTTGTTGTTGCTTCTTGTCCTTGTTCAAAAGTGGATTTGTTATGGTTTCTCCACTTTCCTTCCTCGACAAAAACCAACATTTCTAAAGTCAAGTTCCATTGGAAACATATTTTGTTGAACAGCCACTCCATGGGTGGGCTACTGCTGATTAAAATCATATTAATTTATCTTTAGTTATTATTTATATTTCATTTCCCGAACTTATTGGGTGGGGTTATAACCATTTGAAAAAGATTCTTAATTAGTATGCCTCTGAAACAGTCAATTGATAGAGATATCTGTCAACCTTGTAACCAAATTCATTCAGCAGAAACTGAAAAATAATTACTTAATGCTAAATATATTTAATCAGGGCTGCAAACAATTTTTCCTCTTGAAAGGACAGAAAATTATGTCCTTCTTGGTCAGACGAAAGGAATTGTGGTCAGAGATCACCAACTGAAAATACATGTAGAGTAAAATTTACTCATGGTGGACTTTTATTCATCATCATCATAAAATGACTTACACTGTATGATAAAAAAATTGTTCGGACATCATGTTCGATCACAGTCAGGTTTTTGTTGGATATAAGCAAATTTTGACCTTGGCCAATGTCCGATGACTGACTGTTATTTGCAGCCATGTATAATGTTAATAAGCATTTAATGACTGGCCCCAAGGGATTAAGTGTTTTGTTATACCTTCTAACTCAAAACTAGAAAAAAAATGCAAAGAAATCATTTGCTTTAATTATTACGGCTGGCTCATAAATTTGCTGTGGTTTCTAATCAGAAAAGGTGTTTGCATTGGGAGGTATAACAACATATTTTATTTCCTACAGGTTTACTTTTTAATTTTTTCCCCTTACATGTATTTTTTTAGGCTTGCCATGGCAGGTGGGACACACCCTTTACTTCACGATATAAATGTTTATGTGGCTCAAGATTGTACAGGTTTTTACAACACTATTCACTTATAGGGATTTATTTCAATATTTATATTTGACAGTCATCCCCTGTTGTATGCAGGGCTCGAGACTAACTTTTCAGCTTGCTAGCCCAGGGGCTAGTGACAGGTTTTATTCACTAGCCAAAACAAATTTGTCACTAGCCAGATACTCTAATATCCATCATCTCACCAAGTCAAGTAAATGCTAGCCTGTGTAAATGGAAGTACTGGCGGCTTTACATGAGCAACTGACAAGTACAAAGTTTTCGCGCCCTTGATTCTGACAGAACTGCCATCAAAACAGCATTATTTTCTTTCAAAATACCGTTTCGCGATTTTCACGAATAAAATAGTTCATTCCACCTTAGCTCTATATGTTGCAAACATAGGCATTGATGCCATACTTATAGGCGTAGCACAACAACGAAAACCCAAGTTTTTGCTTACGGACAAAATTCTCACAGAACTTCGCAACTCGCCACCAAAAAACATCCATTTCTTTCAAAATGCTGATTTACGATTTCTCATGAACACTGTAATTTGTTCCATCTTAACTTTACTTACAAGTTGCCAACATAGGCATCAATATTATATACAATGTAGGCATCATTCAAATTTTTGAATTGCGAATATTTTAATTTTTTCAAAGCGTACATGCCCTCCAGATGCTACGCGCATGAAACATGATCTCTAGAGCCCTGCATGATTTCATGCATGACTAATCATTAGTGGCAAGCAGTTCGTTTGTCGTTCTTTGCTTTTTATTGACGAAAAAAAAAACAACCAAAAAAGTCAATCATTCTTTCCTGTTTTTGTAATTTAAAGTTCTTGTTTGGTTGGGATAATAAATTATATATGATATTATTATAGCCAATATAGTAATTTATGGTTTGAACCCAGGAGTATCAGTAGTTCATATTGTGTGGTTGTCCGGGTGAGTGTAGTTCTGAAAAGAACTGTTGTTGGTGACTGACGTTTTGACAACCTGAGCAGAAGTCAACTTCAGAGTCAAGTGAATAGTGTATGTTAGTTGATGATGTTATAAGTCTGGTCTGTTGAATACGATTGGTCAGTTAAGCCATGATGTTATTGGCTAAGATACTGGTGTCAAGTTTGTCATCATTGGTCGGTTTCGATCCTTTTTTTGTTAGTTAAATTGGTCAGTCTGAGGTCCATCTATTGTTAGTCAAAATTAAGTTGGTCTGTTAAAAGTCCATTTGTCGGTTTTGTTTTTGTCACGGATAAGTCGTTTGTAAGGTGCCAGTAGTTGTTGACATCTGTTAAGAGGCGTTTGTTCTAAGTTAGTGTACCAGCTTTCCAGAGTCAAGTGTTAAAAATAGTTTGTACTGTAGGTTAAGCATTGAGCAGAGTCCCAGTCAATGTTGTGGTTTGTCAGTTGATGATGCACAGCAATGTGATTGTTGACATCACCGTTTCTCGTGGCTCGTTTGTGTTCAGTCAGTCTCTTGTTAAGGTTTCTGCCAGTCTCACCAATGTATGCAGTCGGAGCATTTGATCTTGTAAGCTGCTCCCTGTCTGTTGTTAGGTTCGTCTTGGTCTTTAACGTTGGTCAGTAAGGGCCATAACGTAGTTGTAGGTTTGTGGGCTACGCAGATGTTGTAGGGCTGTAAGATCCGTGAGATGGTCTCAGAAGTGTAATGTATAGTCACTGTAGGTGTGGAGTTCTTGTTCGTTGCATCAGCTTCAGGTCGGTAAATATTTCGTCTAATAAAGTCAGCATTGTAGTTGTTTTTGATAAAAACATGTTCAAGGTATTTGTTTTCGTCACGTAAGCTGTTCGGTGTATCACAAACTATTTGCACTTGACTCTGAAGATGACTTCTGCTCAGGTTGTCGAAACGTCAGTCACCAACAACAGTTCTTTTCAGAACTACACTGACCTGGACAATTTTTAAAATTCTGCACGCGCTGAATCAATTTTGTTTTGTGAATTGGTTTTCTCTGGGCCTCCAGTGCTCACATATTTTCACTAGCCAAAATGGCTAGTGAAGAACGAAAATCACTAGCCAAAATGGATTTTTTACTAGCCTGTGGCTAGTTGGCTACTGTTAGTCTTGAGCCCTGGTATGTCTAAAAGTTCAAATTAAGTACCCTTTTACATTTACCATTTTATTATCTGATCACTGGTTTAAGTCTGGAATATTGCTTACATACAGAATGTTACCCCTAAACAGCAGACTGTGGCATCAAGAAATCTATGCCTCTATCCCTTACATGTAAATTGAATTTTCACTTCAACTTTATTGGATAATTTGCCAATTATGCAAAATTACAGTAATTTAGCGAATAGAAAATTTCAACTTCCTTCCTTATCTTCTTTTCACAGTTTATACAGATGAGGTAGAACGGCTTTGTACAAGTTGTAGAACACACAACTGGAACTGTTCCAAAGGAAGGTGGCAGTCTGTTATTATTTTAGTCCCTGTTCGGCTTGGTGGTGAAGCACTAAATCCCATTTATATTCCTTGTGTTAAGGTAAAGCATTGTTTTTACAATAACTAGAGAAATTTGTGAGTGCTCAGTGCATTGGTGATGGTCAATAAGAGTATGTATTATATGGTTAGCTCTATGATTATGTGGTTAGCTCTGTGAGCGGGCAAGATGAACCAAATTGTACACTGTGATTGGCTACCCAAGTGGGCAAGATGGAGCTATCTTACCCACTTGGGACTACTGGAAAGCCATATAATAAATTCTTTATTGACCAACTTGAAGTTTTTTCGGTCAAGATGGCTGGATATTGGCCTCATTTTTTTGCAAGTTTATGGACCTTGACTTCGTCTCGGTTCATAAACACGCAAAAAAATAACTTGGCCAATATCCAGCCATCTTGACCTCACACTTGGTCAATAACCCATATATAGTCAATAGATTTGATGATGAAAATTACGGGTAGAAGCATATTTAAGACAACATTTCGGTGTCCTCATGACACCATCATCAGGTGAAAAAATAATATTTAACAGATAACAAGAATATTAATGTTCAAGTTCAAGTTCTTAGTCCCAAGAGGCTATTTGGAAAGTTTTGCTTTTATCGAATCACTTTGAATATTTAGACACGGTTTGTGCTCGCGAATAAGGAACATTTTGCGAGCACAAACCATGTCTAAATATTCAAAGTGACTCGATAAAAGCAAAACTTTCCACTTAGCCTCTAGGGACTAAGAACTTGAACTTGAACAATTAATATTCTCGTTATCTGATAAATATTATTTTTTGACCTGATGATGGTGTCATGAAGACGCCGAAACGTCGTCTTAACTATGCTTCTACCCATAATTTTCATCATCAAATCAATAACATTATCATGCCTGATAATATTCAATAAAAATAATTAAAATCAAATTTATGACTTCGAAATAATTAAAAAATGCTTGAATTACTTTCAAAAACGTTCTTTGAGTTTTTCAATTTACCTAAATGTATTATAAACATTTAATGTAAAGAAATGTTTTTACAGTTTTGGCCCTGCACTTGAACTTGTGTCTCCTTAGGAGGTAGACACATCTATAGGTTCCACGGGATCATCCTAGTGTTTGTTCTCTTGAGTAGTTTACCATTTGTGTGGTGCCGCGTTTGTAATGCCAGCCAACAGCATTATGCATGGAGATTGCCAATCAAATACCTTACACATCTGCTCAAACATTTCAGTGCTTTACGGAAAAAAAATTGACCACATTTTTCCAGGGACCCATAGAAATGGCATCAAATAATGTTCAGAACGATATAGTGAAACCACTTGCCACATTATTTTTATAGGGTTATTTCTATGGTCCATGAAAATGGAGAAAACTGTATTTGATTTGTCAAGAATTTATGCTTTCTGTAAAAGGCAGAAAATTTCACTTGTTTACAGAAGTGATCTGATGATGCTTTGTTTCTGCCAGTCCCTTTTTACATTAGATCATTGTATCGGAATCATTGGTGGAAGGCCAAAACATTCTCTCTATTTTGTTGGTTTCCAAGGTATGAAAGCTATCTGAAAGGGACACAATCAGCTGGTGCACATAGGGATTATATACCATTTCATAGCATGTAACAGAGATCCAATAAATACTGTTTTTAACCAGATATGATAAAAATAATATCATAGGATGAGCAAAAGGACGCTCAAAAACAGGTTTTTCAGTAAACAATTGAAAATCAAGCTGAACGCTGCGAAAATTGAAGCAGATTCGGGCTGAACTTTTTTCCAAGTCAAGTGACAAAACTAGTGTCTAGGATAGTGCAGTCCCAAACCTGAATGTGTGCCTTAAAGTTTTTTTGTATATGTTTCTGTTAATTTAGTGGTACCCTTTTCATGTATGTGTTCATGAGGCTGGCAACGCTGTATCTACAGTTTACTTGCATCCTATCTCAGACTTGTCATAAGTCGACATTTGCTAAATCCTTGACTTCTTCATCTCCCTTGAGCAAGTGAGAGAGTACTCTTTGAGTGACGAAGTCACAAGCATTTGTAATGTACAGGACTGTCATGAAACCAGCAGGCCAAGGAAGAATTATTGGAAAGTACAGTTACTGTAACTTTTACAAAGACCAAACCCTTCATTGTTAAAGGGAACCTCCACTCTGACAAAAAGTTCACTTCAAATCACACGAAATAATTTTTAGAATCAAATTTGTTTGAAGTTTTAACTAACAAAGCGCGTTTACCTTAAATATATGAATTATAGAATCGTTTATTTGTGTTTTCAAAGTAACCGGGCGCCGCCATCTTGAATAATTGTGACGTGAAATGGTGGCCCTTTTGTTTTTAGACCGAAGCTTTTTTTGTCAGAACAATAGAGCAACCAAGACACGTGACAATTATTCAAGATGGTGGCGCCCAGGAAATTTGAAAACAAAATTACATGATTCTGAAATTCGTTTTTCTCCTCTATAGATACTCTTGTGGAAAAAATTTTAAACTAACGTTTTTGCAAATACTATATCCTGCGGTTTAAAGTGATTCTTTGGTTGGAGTGAAGATTCCCTTTAATAAAGTGTTATATGTAATTACACTATACATGGTCATTCTTTTCATACATCTACACTGGAGTCATTTTTCTCTCTGCAGATGATAAAATGGTTTGTTTAGATCCTCACTATTGTCAATCAGCAGTAGATATGTCAAAGGATGATTTTCCAACACAGGTGAAGAACTTTTAAAGGAGCTTTGTCACGGTTAGAAGGGTTTGAAAAGTTGAGCCTAAATTTTCAAGTTCGTCGGTCACAATCCGTGTCAATCCTCTCCATCCTTAACCATCCTTGTTCCTTTATGGTTTATTATTATTTTTTGGCATTTTTCTATCTTTGTAAAGTATTATTTTCAGGTTTCCTTCAATTTAAAGGTAATTTTGTCGACGGCCAAAGTAACTCAGAATACCGCGACAGAGCCCCTTTTAATGTTAATATATAACTAAGTAAAGAACTTGTAAGGAATGGGGTTTTTTTCAACTTAAGATCTTGAATGAGCTTCAATCTGTAAAACATGGAACCTTTTCAGCTCTTTGATGCGTATCAGGATGAACTGGTCAGTCTTTAAATTCTCTTATTAAATGGCTAGCTCCGCGAGCGGGCAAGATGACCCAAATCGCGCGCTGTGATTGGCTACCCGAGCGGGCAAGATGGAGCCATCTTGCCCGCTCGGGACTACCCGCTGTATCCCGCAAGAAAAATTTCCCCGCCATATAATAAATTCTTTATTGACCAAGTTTGTTCGGTCAAGATGGCTGGATATTGGCCTCGTTCTTTTTTTGCGAGTTTATGGACCTCGACTTCGTCTCGGTTCATAAACACGCAAAAAAAAGAACTTGGCCAATATCCAGCCATCTTGACCTCACACTTGGTCAATAACCAATATATACAACACTTTTAACAAGTACATTTAAGCAAGGAGAATTGCCAGTCAACCAAATTGAATTGTCAGAATTATGTTCATTCATTATTTTGATATGATAAGCTTTCTTGTCTCACACTCTTCTTTTAACTGTGCAATATCAAATTTCAGTCATTTCACAGTATCCAGCCACGTACTATGTCATTCAAAAAGATGGATCCGTCATGTACTATAGGTTTTTATTGTGATTCCAAGGCTGACTTTGAGCGCTTCCGACAGCAGACAACAGAAGTAAGACATAGCACCTTGTGTATGATCTCCTTCATCAGCTTTGTAGTGTCAAGTTTTATCCAGAGACATGAATATATGAATGTTAGAACCTCTGAGTACATACAGTGTAATAAACAGTATTGTCTGAATGGTCACACACTAAAGTTCCTTTTGCAGACTTGCAAAATTAGAACCACCTAGCATACTTACCAAATGAAAGTACTACTCAATAGCTATCATTTGAATGGCTACACTCTAGGGTTTTATCCCCAAACGTGAAAGTTAGAACCACCTTGTTCATAATTACCACTTAAACGTACTGCTCACTAGCTTTCATTTGAATGGTCACACACCGGGGTTTTGGTAACAGCCATGGGAGTTAGAACCACTTTGTACAGCGTAATAATTAACAATTAGACCC
>CM042757.1:22874914-22886098 GCA_022496165.2 Catalaphyllia jardinei | reverse complement strand
CGCGACCTCTGGCCAGGTCCAACGACCTTCCGGTTTTGAATGGCTTTGTAAACACAATAGATTGATTGAGACCAAAACCAATCAGATTTGTCAGACTTGACTCTGAGCATGCGCAGTGACGGAAAGTCCGTGAATCGCGGATTTCCGGTGTTGGATCTGGCCAGAGGTCGCGATTCTTGGTGCTGACCAAAAGGAGCGCGACCTCTGAGGACGAGAATGCCAGCGTGTCAACACGGGAAACATTTTGGGAATTTACATGCTCGTGTACTAGCGAAATTCACAGCAGAATCCGCCATTTAGGAAGTCACCGAAATGTTTTGAAACTTTTTCAGTGTATTAATCTAGAAACAGTTAGTGCTTTGTCCCTCTTTGATGCTGACCATGGACTTTACAGAGAACTGTTCAATTTGACCAACCTTGGTTCCCTGTCAATTGATCCAGAAGGAAAATCTCCTTACAGATTTGCTGGCTTCCATCATGCTGTGCAGTGCGCAAAGATTAATTTCCGCTTTTACCGTAAATGATTGATTGTATTGGACTGTGGAGTATTCTCCTGAAGTCACGTCCAAGTCCCAAGCAGAAAACTTCGTTGATTTGTCTCTTCGTATTCCGGTGGACGTTTGTGCCCCATAGATTCTGTTTTGTCAAAACCGCACTGCACAAGAAGCAGAGGAATCCTATTTGACCGTATTCAGTCTTGTTAAAATTCACCATACAATTGTATAAGTAGCGAGAATGTGTCTGTTGTTGATTCAAATCACTGTACGTGATCGAACTGTAAACATGCGACTATGGAAAACCAAATGGTGCAATTTAATAAAAAAAAAATTGGCCTCACTTTCAACAAATTTGTTATCAAGGTCGTGAGAGAGATTTCAATCAAACTCAACAAAATCAATTCAAGTTCAACCAGATTTTTTCTCAAGGTCAAGACATTTAGAATTAAGCTCAACAAAATAACGTCGTCACTTTTAAGAAATTACCTCAGTTCTATATCAACCCCAAATTTTTTGTCACGTTTCAACAACTTGACCTTTCAAGGTCAAGCCGCGAATCCCGTGACGCTCAACTTAATGATTATTACGGAACTTTCTCGACATCTACATCCAATTTTCCGGGCCAAATACAGTCAGCTAATAGTGATTCAAGTTATAAAAGCATTTTAACATGTTTATATAACAATAAAAAAGTATAAATATTATTTGAGTAAAATGCTCCTCCGTTTCTGCTTTGAAACTGTTTACAGCTTGAATTTTCAGATAACGATCGATTTAACTGAATTGGAATTGTAGCATCAACCATCAAAATACTTTGTCAACAGCCACGCCAAGCACTGTCAGCAAAGTAGTTAACCCACAATGCAACGTGCTTACTGTTCATGAAGTATTTAGCAATAGACCTCTTTAGCTTGGGCGGTTTGTTGCCCTATTTCAGACCATGTGATGATACTCTTGAGAAATCTTGCTTTCAAAGTTTCAAATAGTCCCGTGTATATGATCGAATAATTTTTCGATAGATAAAAGAATAATTCTCTAGAGAATATCACATGATCTGAAATGGGAAAACAAACCGCCCGAGCTAAAGAGGTCTATTATTGAATTCGGCTCACTAAGGTGCAGGATTGCGGTTTATCAAAATATCTTGATAGGATATCATTTGTTTGAGAATTGATATTTTGATATTTTATTGATATTTGGCTGATAATGGATGATAATATCGAGAAATCACTTTCATCATAATATGCATGTCAAATATCAAACTATCATTATCATATGATATTATCTTGATAGTTGCTCAATAATTTTCTCTTGCAAATTCAGTAATTGTCGCCATTAAATCTTTAACTTGAAAAAGCGGTAAATTGAGATATCAAAGTATCACTCTCAAATCTTGAGAATAGCATAGAAAGTATATTTCAGAATAGCAAGCTATAGTATCATGTATCACTCTAGCTCGTTCTCAAACGCGCTCAATCAAGTGACTTTATCATGTAACAAAGAAGAACAGACACTGACAGTGATTGTTTGATATATCACGATAACGTCAAAATCCTCCACATAACTACAAGTATACAATTAAATATTCTGGTAATATCATGATTTATCACTGTATCACAGAGGGAAGAAGAAATTCTTACTTAATTAAATATTTTGATAATATCATGATTTATCATTATATCACAGGGGGAAGAAGAAATTCTTACTTAAATAAAATTTAATTAAGAATAATTAATTAATTTAATTCTCAGAATATTTAATATTCTGAGAATATCATGATTTATCACTATATCACAGGGGAAAGAAGTAATTCTTACTTCATTAAATACTCTGATAATATCCTGATTTATCACTATATCACAGGGGGAAGAAGAAATTCTTACTTCATTAAATATTCTGATAATATTTAACAATTATTCGCCTCAGGCTCGTGAATATTGGTGAATATTCGTCTCGGGGAATATTCACCAATATTCACGAGCCTGAGGCGAATAATTGTTTTAGTATAATTACTCAGGTGATTATAGAAATACCTATAAAGTAAAGGAATGTTAAATTTTACCACGATTTGTCATTGTTGATAAGAGTTCATACCACACTGCTCGCATCAACGTGTCACGCAATGCCTTTCTGAACTCGCGCTCTGAAGGAAAAAACATTTTCTTTGACGTTCATACCGGGTAAAAACAAACCAAAATGTGGTTTATCGTGGTCTTTACTCTTATCCACAATGGCTACGCTTCGTTGCTCTTTTACCAAACAATGCTTTCTTATTGCTCTGGCATGTTGAGCGAGTTTGCAAAAGTTTTTGAAAGGAAAATCTGACGCGTACAAGTAGCTTATTTGCATAATACAGCGCGTGTACTTTGAAGTCGGAGTCGGTGTTTTCAATTGTCAACAAATCTTAACAAAGGTTTCTTTAGCTATCTTCAATGTTGTGGTAAAAAACAAATCGAATGTGGTTTAGCGTGGACTGTATTCTTATCGACAACGATACAGGTCATCACACAAACCATCACAAACCATTGATTTATTCATGCATGTCGACATAAGTAAAATTTTCACGGGAATTTAAATGGTTTCTTAGTTACGTTAGTCGGGCGACATGTGTCGACATGTGAGATGGGCGACATGTGAGCTACCCGAAGATAGCTTTCTAAGCTGGAATTCTGGTGTCACGAGTATGACGGATGTGGGGCAAAGCCGAGAGGATCCCCGCAGCCTGATTAAGTCACCTGGGGCCTCCCTCCTGACACCCAAAGTTACCCTGAGACTTGGGTGCTGGAATGTGCGAACACTTTATCAGATAGGAAAGACAGCTAATGTCACCTGGGAATTCAGAAAGTACAATCTGGACCTACTCGGTTTGAGCGAAGTACGATGGACTGGCTTTGGAGAACTGAAAATAGCAACAGGTGAGAGCATCTTGTACTCAGGAGCGCTGCAGAAGAGGAGCATCATAGAGGAGTAGGACTCATTCTGAAGAAGGAAGTAAGAAGAGCATTGTTAAAGTGGAACCCTGTCAATGAGAGAATCATGAGTGCACGCTTTAACTCACGCTTTGCAAAACTCACTATCATCCAGGTGTATGCGCCCACCAATGACGCAGAGGATGAATCGAAGGAAGAATTCTATGAGCAGTTACAGCGAGAGGTAGAAGCAACACCTAGGCATGATGTACTAATTGTAATGGGGGATTTGAATGCCAAAATTGGACAGGACAATGAAGGATGGGAGAAGGTGATGGGGCAGCACGGACTTGGAAGAATGAATGAGAATGGAGAGAGGTTGGCGACATTCTGTGGCAACAACGATTTGGTGATCGGTGGCTCTCTATTCAAGCATAGAGACATTCATAAGATCACATGTACCTCCCCAAATGCAAGGGAGCAGAATCAAATTGACCATATCATCATCAATGGAAGGTATAGAGGTTCACTGATGGACACCCGAGCAATGAGAGGAGCAGACGCCAACTCAGACCACCACATGGTTATGGGAAAGGTTAGGCTGAAGCTATGCAGCACAAAGAGGAAGAGTAGGGAGAGGATCATCTTCGACACCACAAGGCTTTGAGATCCCTGTGTCAAAGAAGTATTTCAGCTGGAAGTGAGTAACCGATTCCAGCTGTTGGCGACAGACGATGTAGAAGACATTGAAGAGAAGTGGGGACAATTCAAGAAGGTCTACAATGAGAGTGCCAAGAAGGTGTTGGGAGAAAAGAGAAGAGTGAAGAGTGACTGGATCAGCGGAGAGACCTACAGGAAGATTGAAGAGCGACGAAGGTTAAAGGAGAAGATAGGATGTGCACGATCTGCTCGCCTGAAGGAGAGAGCCACTGCTGCATATGTAGTGAAGGACAAGGAGGTGAAAGCCAGTGCCCGGGGGGACAAGCGGAGAAGGCTGAACAATTTAGCAGGAGAAGCTGAAACGGCAGCCAGGGACAACTGTAGTAGTGATCTGTACCAGCTCACTAGAAAGATAGCGGGACAAAGAAGGAATATGACTACCATCAAAGATAGAGAAGGCAAGCGGCTTGTAAATGAAGACGAAGTCTTAGAAAGGTGGAGGGAGCACTTTGAGGGAGTTTTGAATGTATCTCGACCTGGCATGACTCTGCCAGAACTAAATCAAGCTCCCGAGGTCATCACAAGCATTGAGACTGCTGACATCTCAATTGCTGAGATCAAGAGAGCTATCCACCGTCTGGAGAATGGCAAGAGTCCAGGGATTGATGCCATCAGTGATGAGATGCTCAAGTGCTCTGAGAACGATGCTGTGAAGCAACTGCATTCACTTTTCAATTCCATCTGGAAAGATCAATGTGTACGGGAGGACTGGAAGAAGTCACTCATAGTAAAAGTGCCGAAGAAAGGAGACCTCTCTGAGTGTGATAACTATCGCGGTATATCCCTGCTCTCTGTACCAAGCAAAATCTTATGCCGTGTGCTCATTGATAGACTGAAGAGTGGTGTGGACGAGATGATTAGGCAGGAGCAGGCAGGGTTTCGATCGGGAAGGGGAACTTCTGATCAAATCTTTGCTCTACGGAACATCCTGGAGCAATGCCAAGAATGGCAAGCACCACTGTACATCAACTTTGTTGACTTTTCAAAGGCATTTGACTGCATCATTAGAGAACGACTTTGGGACATCATGAGGCAGTATGGCATACCTGACATCTTTATAAGGACTTTCAAAGCAATGTACCATCAGAGCTCAAGCTGTGTTACAGAGGGCGGAAGGTTTTCTAGCTGGTTTGAAGTGAAGAGCGGCGTGCGGCAGGGGTGCCCGATGTCCGGCTTCATTTTTGTTTTGATCATGGACTGGGTCATGCGGCGCACAAACAACAGGAAACGCGGCTTGAGATGGAAGCTTACCTCAATTCTAGAAGACCTGGATTATGCTGATGATGTTGCTCTGATCTCAAGCAGATTTGCTTATCTCCAGGAGAAAACTGATAGACTAGTAGCCACCGCCGGGATTGTTGGGCTCAAGATCAACCCGCGCAAAACGAAGACGCTTAGGATGAACCACAGATGCACAGACTACATAAGGATAGAAGGAGAGGAGGTGGAAGATGTGGAATCCTTTGTGTACCTAGGTTCAGTACTTGACAAACTTGGTGGCACAGAGGCTGACATCAAAAGGCGGCTAGCACTGGCTAGAATTGCATTCACCAGACTTCAGAACATCTGGAGGTCAGGCAAATTCAGCCAGAAGACCAAGTTGCGCATCCTGAACTCAAACGTGCTGTCCATGCTACTGTATGGAGCCGAAATGTGGAGAGTAACAGCAGCTGATCTGTTTCACCGCACATGCCTGAGGAGAGTGCTGAGGAGATTCTGGCCTAACCATCTTAGCAACGAAGAGCTTTATGAAACAACAGGGAGTACGCCAGTATCAGCCCTTATACGAGTGAGAAGATGGCGATGGATAGGACACATATTGAGGACTAGTCCTAGCAACATCTCGAGGACTGCACTAACATGGGCTCCTGAAGGTAAAAGGAGGCGAGGCCGGCCAAGAGAAACGTGGAGGAGAACTGTGGAGAAAGAAAGAAACCAGCTGGGATGGCATTCGTGGGGGACTGCAGCCGCGTTGGCGGCAGACCGGGATGAGTGGCGCAATCTTCTGGCCGGCCTTAAGAGTCCTCATGGGCCCGACAAGGATTAGTTAGTTTTAGTTACGTTAAGCACAATTTTCACATTTTACCTTTGAAGAGTGTCATTCCGAACTTTGTGGCCTGTTGTGTATTCCTCGGAATGGCATTTTCTTTCATTAAATTAATTTCCTCTCCAGACACATTGACAAAGCGCGAGGCGGCTATAATCACCTCTGCGGAGGTCATTATAGCGGAATATGACGCCATTCTCGGCCAATGAGAGCGCGAGGATTTCTATAATCACCTGAGTAATTATACTACATGATTTATCACTATATCACAGAGGGAAGAAGAAATTCTTACTTTATTAAGTATTCTGATAATATCATGATTTATCACTACATCCCAGGGTGAAGAAGAAATTCTTACTTGATTAAATATTATGATAGTATCATCATTTATCATCATATCACAGGGGAAGAAGAAATTCCTACTTAATTAAATATTCTGATAATATCATGATAAATTATGCTCACATGATAAAAACCCAATGCGGAATATCAAAAAATCAGTCCCTTATAAAACCAGTGATAAATCATGATATTATCAACATTACTTACAAGAAACATACAAGATATTTCTTGATATATCACCTGACAAGTGATAATTTTTCATGATATACTGATAAACCGCAATGCTGCACCTCTCTCATTCGGCTTGAGTATGACTAACTGCCGTGGATCGTGGGTGTGGGTGTCGGTAAAAGTCGTGGGTAAATAAAAATAAAAATAAAAAATAATAAACAACACCAGTTGCCTATATCCGCATTTGCAATTTGCATTTTGAGGCGGAGGTACACGTGAAGGCTGTTTCGACGTCGCTTATCACAGCCTTTCTGTATCTCGGCAAGACACCTCATTTATTCTTGATCTCGGTCATGTTTCAAGCAACGCTAAATCTCTATGCTTATTTCATTAACCACTGTAAATTTTTGGGTGATTTTTAGGAATTTTGGGAAAGAGATATTTTTTCTCAAAGGATAGATTAAATTGAGGAAAATTTGAAGATTTGATGGATTTGGAAAATTGAAATTTGAAACAGTCCCCCTTTCAACTTGAGGCTCCCTTTTAGGTGGATCAACTGTCTGGTAGTGTCTCCAGCCCATTTTAATCCTAGCAATTTCTTTTTAATGTCACTTCAAATTTCACTCCTATTCAAGTGTACTCGGGCCTCACGTTTTAGAGGATCTAATCAGCTATAAGTTGAATAACAGAAGAAAATTAGCAAGGCTGATTACACAGCATAGGAATATATTTTCTAATATTTCGGAAGGGACAGCCTTCCTTCTTCAGGATGTTAATTCCCAGATCTGGCGCTAGAACTAGGCAGGCAGAGCACTCGTAGTAGCCCTGAAAGTTTGTTTGCAAAAAGCTTCCAGAAAGCTGGCTATACCCTGATGATGATCAGCCGCCATTTTTGTTGAAATACGAGGGAGACCTGGCCGCTTAAAAGACGCGAAAGCCATGGAACTGGTGATAAAAACGGGAAAAGGGAACTACCTTTTCGATCAGGATTTCCGCTTATTGCGGAAAATTTCCAGTGGAAAAAAACAAAAACTCGTGTTCCATTTGCATTAAAATTTGCTGAAAAAAGTGCTTCTACTTGTTTATTCAGTACCCGCCGGACGAAGGACTTTTCCTACTCTATTGGCGCCAATTTTAGCGACCCAAAAACGGGTCGCTGTGCTCCAATCAGAGGTCTTTTGTATCATCATGTTTCACTGTCCCCTAGATATCCCATTGGAACCGAATTGTCAAACTATGCTCAACGAAACGTGACTTGCGGTTAAATTTAATGTGGGGTCGATTGCGAAACCAAAGGCCACGCGCACGGGATATCATCCCGGGGGGGGTGGTACTCCCTTATATGGGCTATATAGGTATGTGCGGCCCCAAAGGGTATGGTTTTTCAGCCGTTTTGGTCATAAACAGGGTATCGATTTTAGCCAATTTTGGCGATTTTGGTCAGAAATGGGGTATGGTTTTTGCACTCTAGCCTTGATATCTGCATGTTTCTAAGAAGAGTCACTTTTTCATCATTATCGAAAAGAAAATCACATTTATGTTTACGGTCTGGTCGGAACTAAGGAACTAATTATAATGTAGCTCTGAAACAGGGTTTTGATTCAAGGGTCAGGTCATAAATAGGGTAGGGAATATCCCAAATTTTGGTCATAAATAGGGTAAGGGTTTTGGGAAGCGGACCGCACACCCCCACCCAATTTTTCTGGGAGTACCCCCCTGGGGATATCATATCGTGACTACCAGAAGAAAACAGTGGAAGTATATCTGTCTGGACGAAATGCGTGTTTCTGCGCCAATCGGAGCTGGGAAAAGTTCGACTTTTGAGCTAGCCAGAATCTTCCGAACTTGTCTGAGCAAATATTTCGGCACAAAATGTTTGTCAAATGTGAACCTTCGCCACTGGATATCTACTTCCGGCGATCAATTCAAGATTCAAACAAGCTTTCTTCAATTTTCGTTTAAAATCTTTCTTCGTAATCACTTTAGTATAGAGTAAACAAATTTGCTCTTTTGATCGACCCAAGAGAAACACACACGTTCGATTATTTTGGTCGATCGCAGTGGAACCGATTCTTTCTGCCATTCAATTCAAGGACTTCAAATCACGCCACTCCTCGTTTTTGGCGCGAAACGCAAATGAAAACCCTTCAAGCGAGACAAGTCGACCTCTCGCGACTTCGTCCCTTGCTCGGTGGCCGCTTCGCGGCCTATAAACATATTCTACCCTGAAAATCATGAGGTCGACTTGTGGCAAGTCTAAATTTACATCTCAACTGGAATTTATGAAATTTTTTGGCAAATGGAAAACGCTCGTAGCCTCCCACGCAGACGTTCTTAGGCTTGTCACGCGTTCCTCCCCACGAACGTGGGGAGGAACGCGTGACAAGCCTAAGAATGTCTGCGTAGGAGGCTAAAACGCTCGCTGTTACACGAGGAACCATTTCAAAATGCAAATAACAACTGCTGCCCAACTCGTTTTTCGTTGTTTTGCCGTGAGTAAACTTTATGTGACTTCTCCTAGTAGTCACTATTCATGCCGCATCGTCTGAGTTTTTCGAAAGTAAGTAAGTAACAATAGAATACACTTCGGAGCCAATCAGCACAACAAATATCCAACTTGCGGTCTCTCCTAAGTACTTCGCATCACCGATGATTTGCCGACAAGGAGCCTGCCGATAGTCATCGATAGCAAACGAAGATCTCTGCTGCCTCCTTCGAAATTGAGGTGAGTTTTTTTTTTAATGTTTTACGGCATTGTCATTTTTTTGTTTTCCAACCGATCAGATGAAAGGTTGCGTGAGGAATTAGGGAGCTAATTATTTCATAGTTTGCCTATATACATATTCCCAGGAATTAGGACGAGAAAAACCGCGAATATATTGTATTGAGTATCGATTTGTCGAGGCGTATTTTACATCTACATCTAAAACAAACATAAGCTTAACCCTTAACCATACTCCCTATGTTTGGAAGTAGCTTTAGCCTCGTACGGAAAAAAACTGGGCCTCTCTGAAGGAATATTGCGCTATGAGGGATCACTGAGCCTAGCTCCTCGCACGAAATATCGAGCTCTGATGTTTCATAATTTGATATAGTCATGGAAAACCATCAATGTGAAAGCTGTACTTGTGAAAGACACGAAACTGCTAGTTCAAATAACTGTGATATGGTAAATTATGGTAGTGTAAATGAGTCATCAACTGCTGTGGACAGACTGACTGCCATAAGGCTTTCAATTATAAACAATGGACTTTAGAATCAGTCAGAGTCAGCGAACCATCTACGTACATAGACTTGCTGGGGTTGATTTTTTTTTGTGCGTGTTTTTCCGCGAGTCAACTTTGTTTTGCCGTGAAATAGTTGTGTTCTGTCGTGAGCAAATTTTGTTTTGTCTTGAGTAAATTCTGTTTTGCCGTGAGTTAATTTTGTTTTACCGTCAGATAACATTGTCGTCTTGCCGTGAGTAAAGTTTGTAGTGGCGTGACTTTTTGTTTTGCCGTGACAGTTGTGGACCACCGTCAGCAAGGAGTGAAATGATGTGAATTATATATGAAATAATTCATGTTTTAAATTGCGATGCTGTACCAACTGAGCTATGAAGCCATACATTAGGAGCGAGGTCAATTTAATGAGTTCATCTCTTCCCGTAAGGAGTGACATGACGTGAAGTATAGTATATATTAGACTTTCTCAAAAGTCTGTTTTTTCGGAGTCCAGTGGGGCGGAAAACGGTCGTCTCCTCGTGACTTCGTCGCTCGTTTCTCGGGACTTCGTCGCTCGTCTTTGAGGAAGACGTAAGAGGAGCATAAAAAGACGACTTGGGGCAAGTGTAAGTATATATGAAATAATTCATATTTTGAATTATCACGGGACACGGGTTCGAATCCCGTTGAAGCCCTGATTTTTTCAGGCTTCTTTCCAATTACTTGGATTGGAAAATTTACTGCGATGATCATTCTTCACTTTCAAACGTAACTGAGTTGTGTGTGATGATCCTGACTAAAAAGTTGCCTCACTCGCACCTCCATTAAAACATTTTTGTTATGAATTCTCTAAATATAAACTCTTAAATTCCTAGATTTCTTTAATTGCTGCCTTTGTTTTGCAAATTTATTAAGATTTTATTTCATTTGTTGTCTGCATCTAGCTAACGTAATTAACATGAACAGGGGAGGCAAATAAATTCGGCCTTCGTCCTACACTTGAAACATGAGTAATGAATAAAATTTGATCTGATGTGAAGTATATATGAAATAATTCATATTTGTACTGCGGTTGTAGATGAAAGTGAAGAGTGATCATCGCAGTAAATTTTCCAATTTAAGCAATTGGAAAGAAGAAGCCTGAGAAAAATCAGGGCTTCAACGGGATTCGAACCCGTGACCTCCGCGATACCGGTGCGATGCTCTACCAACTGAGCTATGAAGCCACACATTGGGAGCGAGGTCAATTTATTGAGTTCATATTTTCCCGTGCAGTGAAAATATGAACTCAATAA
>CM042757.1:22828453-22848453 GCA_022496165.2 Catalaphyllia jardinei | reverse complement strand
TAAATCCGAGTGATATTCCCCAATTTTCAAACCTGCGAGTGTTTCAAAAAAAACATTCGAAGGGTAACCAAAGCTCACAGTTTTCCTTGAGTAAGGTTCGTAATCCAGCGATCTAGACTTCGGTCAGAGTATATAGCTCTCGGGGGCAGCTCTCCATTTTTTACTGGATTAGTCTGTAGCGGGATAAGAAAGCAAGCGTTGACCCTTTTACAGTAGCCTGTTTTTCAAGTTTTCAAGTTCAACAAGAACCAACAAGCTTTTGAAATTCCATGACTTTCCATGACGTTTTCTGTGGCCTATATGTTAGGGAGTTGTTCGCAAAGTATTGTCAAAACAATCTATAATTTAAGGTATTTTCCCTACATTATGACGCATAAATGCGTGCTAGAGATTATTTATTACTCGGGCTTTCCAAAGGAAACGCCCGAGTTGAAATTTCGGCTTCGTTTTTTTTTTTTTTCGTTCAGCCACAGTTTGCAATTCTGTAATTAATACGCATGCGCGAAGATTTTACTGACGAGCACATGGCATGGTGTAATGGCGGACGGAGAAGAGTTTCTGCGGTGGAAGCCGAATACCGGTCGTTTCGCCAACGACCAGTTCGCCAACGTATGAAGTCGATTCGCCAACGTCGAATGTCAGTTCGCCTATGCTTATATACCAGTTACTTCGGGAGCCAACGTCCAAAATACTTTTTCGTTTAGCTCGGCAGTGGATGAAAGGAGGAATAAGTTGTGTGGCGTGAAGTGTTGGGTTCACATATTTAGCGGCTTGTTTGGCTCGGCAGTGGATAAAAGAACGAGGAATAATTGATATGCGTGTAGGCAAAAAGTGGCCCTGCATTCTGTAGTTTAGCTGCGTTGGCGAACTGACATTCGACGTTGGCGAATCGACTTCATACGTTGGCGAACTGGTCGTTGGCGAACTGACTCGTTGGCGAAACGACCGGTTAAAGACCGTGGAAGCCAGATCGGCACAAATGCTGCGTACGGATACAAAACGGATACAAAATGTGCTCACAGCGTTCGCGGTAGACCCACACTAAAAGATGAGGAACGCTTTCGGAACGGGTTGGCCCGCAAACCTTACGAGAGATCTCTTTATGAGCGAACATTTATGAGTGAACCTTTCATCGAGAAACATGCTATATCAACTGAGTTATGTTATGTCAATCGAGAGAAGCATAAACTAAAGTCTCATCGTGTATGAAACCAGATGTTTTAGAATTAGACGAGGATACATTGGCAGAACATTTGCTATTTATAAACAATGAACATTAACATATGAGAAAGATACTTTCCTAGTAACAACTGTTTGTTAATTGGTAGCGCATTAGTGACAGTGATGAGTATTCACTTTGATTACTAATCTTTCGCTTAATTCGTCAAGTGGTTTATCTTTCATGTTCAAGTTACTGTTGTCAATTTTTTATACGAAGATAAATGTTGTAACATTTGCAATTAATCAATGATGTAAAGTGAAATTCACAAAAGGATACTTTCTTAGCAACATGTATTTCTTAATTTGTCACGCATTAGTATATCAAGTGATAAATTAAGTATTTTGATTTCGCAACTTTCGTGTTAAGTTCCTGTTACAGTTGTAAATTTTTATACGATGAAATGATTCACAAAAGATAATCTGAAATTTAACGAACTATTAATTCTTTACAAATAAAAATGTTTTTATTATTCATGATGGATGACAATTTCTTCTATGCCCATAGAAGAAAAAACACTATTCACTCTGCAGTCGTTGATAAAGAACAAAAGAAGACAAAAGACTCTAAGTTCACAGCCAACTAGTACACACAATCACTCTAACCAATAAAAACTTCTTAAACTGACGTATACTAGCCCTGTAACTCCAAATCCAAACAACCAAATTGGAGACTAATTGTACAAAATAGGCCATAATATATTACAAGGGATCATGAAAAACATCCTCAGCCCAAAATATTCATAGTTCAAATGCTAATAACCTTGACCAATGACTTTTACAATTCTTTTCCTGATAAGAAATAACAGCATTTGGTTTTCAAAGTTACAAAGTGTAATCTCCCTAACACTTTATATTAAACCTGTTGATGATTACCAGCAACCTTAACCTGGAACCATCTGTTAACCCGCTACAACTCTCTAAGCCAGCCAAAAAATTTTTACTCAAGTAGAAACTAAAAAAAAAAATAATAATGAAATAAATGGTTGCTAGTAAAATGTTTGAAACAATAGCCCTTAATATATGGGGGGCATTATCTCCCCCAACCAGCCCAGGAACATGTCTTCAGCCTACATAACAACTATCAGTTTCAACTTGTATACATAAGTAATAACCCTGCATTTTCAACATACCGATACAGAAACAGTTACGAGATAAACCATCATTACAAAAAAAAACCTTGCGAAACTAAGTACAACAAAACCAGAGTTTCCGCTCTCCAACATAAAGCCCGAGTGAACGCAAATATGCGTCTAGTTTATTTATTTTTATTAAAAACTTTTTTCACAATTTTTTTGCCCCCACACTACAATTTCAGGAATTCGAGGCCTGGAAAAAGAAATTATAAAATTCAAGTCATGGGCTCCTGTAAAATTCCATGACTTTCCTGGGTTTTTCATGACCTGTGCGAGCCCCTGGGCAAACTGATCGCTTCTCGGAATAAATAATTAGGGAGTTTACGAAACCACGACGGCCACGGAAACGGGAACGTCAGCAAACAAAAGATTTAATGAGCAGAACAATAGCTGTGCACGTGCGTTATAAATCTTTGTACATTTCTTTGCCGTCCTCTGCAAGTCAACAACGTGAAATGACCAAATTCTGCGTTGTCTGGAGAACGTGAACTACGATGGCTAATTTTTGAAATTTTTATTTCAAATTTATCGTTGCGTTCCGAATTTAGTTTCGCGATAGTTTTTACAGTTATAAACAGAGCAAACGACTTAAGAGTATCGCGAGATTCGTAGATAAAACATAAATTGATTTTTTAGTCAACGGTGTCCCCAGCGTCCCCGCCGTCGTTTTGTAAACTCCCTAACATCCGCGGACAAATATCCGAGCATCTGTTTTCGCCGGCGTCAAATGGAGCCAATTGTTTATATATTCAGGTTTTCAGTCGGTTTCTGGTCTCAGTCAATATTTACTGCTGAAACGTCAGGCCAAAGACACAATGCTGCATGAAAAAACAAAACAAAACAACAACAACAAAAAAACAACCCTGGTACTTCAGTTGGAGTAAACAGCGCCGAATGAATGTTCGCACTATAACGTCAAGCAAAACACATCTCGCTTATAAAGGATATACAATGGCTTTCTTAGTTATCGAACAAACAAATATGGTTCATGTTCACCTACCGGGTTTTACAAATCGTGCGCATTGCTCGATCGCTCCTGGTTTGACTTGTCCATACACTATGGTACCCGCACAAAGCACGATGTCGTATTCAGCGGTCTCTACCTCCTTCATATGCGTTTCAGTCAAGGGAGCACAGATCAGTTTCTTGTAAAGGTTTTTGGATGCAGCTAGATTGAGCATTTCTTGAGAGATATCCAGCGCATCAACATTGGTGTACCCTCGGACTTTCAGCATCTCTCCAATTCCTCCTGTACCTGCCCCAGCATCAAGGATTTTCATGTCTTTTGTCGGGTTGGGATAGACCTCTTTCGTATTCAGAGCGCGATCAAACGCCTCCACACACAGTATGTGGCCTTTGTAACCTGTATTGTCGCTTATCTACAACCGTAATCACATCAATTAGAAATAGAAATCATTAAGTTGTCGTCTGGTCAACACGACATGCCCGGTCGTGTTCGAGAGTCTACGACAAGACATTTACTGTGCTTCACACCACGCAAAAGTGTACTACAAGTGTTGTACAAGTGTTGTTCTAAACACTACAACATCAACCTGATTTTCATAATAAGAAGTTGCATGTATCTTTGTCCCAGAAATTCTTCTGAAAATAAGATCGTATATCCGAAAGCTACAGCTCTGATAGCCTCTTGCCTCCTAAGCTGACGTTCCCTGGGCTCGTCACGCAGTCTTTCTTCATGGAGGAGTAAGACTGCGTGACAGGCCCAATGAGCGTCTGCGTAGGAAGCTAGCTAGCCTTCGAATAAAGTTCCCTTTTAGCACGCCTTGTCGGTTTGGTGTGTCGCAAGACGCCAAATGACCGAAAGCGTTGTGTGAGGGAAGAATTTGCCTATAATTGTAACCATAAAAACGTCAACAGTTAGCAGTTAAGTGAAACTCCAATGACCGAGAATAACTCACTTGCCTATGATGGAATAGCTAGCCTTGAACAACAGCGAGCTAAGGGAAAGTTCATTTAATATGACAAGGGGAGAGGGCATGAGGGGTGGGGGGCACTCCGAAAATTCTTAGACACCCGGAAGGGGTGCTCTGAAAAAATTGTTGGGCTAGGAGGAGGGGCTCCGAAAATTTGTGTACTTCAAAACCAACACATGACATCATCATACAGATTGGATGGTTTTCTACTCAACAATTTAATGACCTGTGCAACTCAGCTATATCACGTGGTTTACAGATATAACAAATGTAAAGGGGGCAAGTTTCTAAAGAAACTGTGGTGCTGCGTCGGTGGGAGTATTACAAGATAATTTGGTTTTATCAACTGAGTTGATAATGTGAACTGGCCACCGTAAAGAGATTCAGAACCAGACGTTTCGAGCGCTAGCCCTTCGTCGGAGCGAATGGCGAAGAGCGAACTATAACAAATGTAGTCTCGGTAATTATTACACTCTTGTTCATCCCAAATATGCTTTAGAAGATTTCAAAAATTACAAACGCTCAACGGCTTTCAGGGGAGCAAAGGAATTGAAGGAGGAGGGGGGCTCTGAAATTTTTTCGACTACCAAGGGGAGGGGGGCCTCCTAAAACATTGAACCGCTAGCGAGGGGGGCTGCCAAAATTTCAAGCTTCGAGTTTCAATATCGTCATTCCCGCTCGTCATATTAAGGTGACTCTGAACCCCATGCACAGAATTTTTTCAAACTTTGCCAAAAGTTGCATCTTATCCAGCTTATCAAAATTCTATAATAAGAAAAAAATTCACCATGCCGTTTTCGAAATATAAGCACTTGAAGCTGAAATTAAGGGTGTTTTTAGCAGGTCATAGTGTTACTATGGTAACATATAGTGTAACGAAAATAATACCGTGTTCACCAGTGATTGGGTAGTTTTTTGATACCATGATTGTAGCATCAGTTGATAAAGAGTAATAATTATGTCTCTTTAAAACCTAAGTCTTGGAATGTGCTGAAAACTCATTTCTTTAGAGCCTAGCATATAACAGGTGTTTCGTAATTGTTCTACGGTTACGCCCCTGGTGGTAGAACGCCGGATACGGATACCCTTATGCCGCATTGGTTGTGTTCTTGGATTAAAACGATATATCGTTACGTTGGACCTAAGTTCCGAGTGCTCTTGACCTCTCTGAAGATAATTCCCTGTAACAGATTCCGGTACTGATCCCCGCATCAGGAGAGTTGATGTGCTTTTCAAGTGCTTTCCCGGGCCAAAAACCTATTATCTTGACGATATTTGCAAAGATACAGCATTTTTACCGAACGTTGCTTTCATATTTACCTTTTCCCAACAGGGAGCCATTTCATCGTAAGCCAGTTTAGAATCCTCAACTGGCGAGTTCATATTCAAGTCTAAGAAGCGCTTAGGGTACTTGATCTCAGCGGTCGACATTTTTCTAGACCTGTCTGAATAAAGAAGAAACATTTAATCAACATGAATAAGCGCAAGGCTCCATTCACACTAACCCCAAGGAGTTTCACTCTAAAACACATTAAATGTTTTCCGTCTAAATTAAGCCCGAGAAATTTCAGTAAAAATGCAACAATTATCTGTCATAATTTTGGTTTTGTGTTTGAGGAAAACTCGCCCAGGAAAATCACAGGGAATAAAATATTTAGTCCTTTAGTACGTTTTTTTTCATTTTGGTCACATCCGCCGTTTGGATCAGTGTGCCGTATATATTTTGTAAATCAGATGTCTCGGGTTTGAAGAGCGTTTTCCATCTTCGGGATTAGTGTAGACGGTAGGCCTAACTGTGGGAATAAAGCTTCGTTTTCAAATGTATCCGACGCAGTGTGGACACTGCCACAGTAAATAGATAAAATAAAGAAGGAAAGACAGACAGACGACGAAAGCAAGATTAAAGATCGAAAGAAGGGAAGAAAGAAAGAGATGCAGTCGAAACCAGGGCTGTCAATTAGAGATGATTTTATGACTGACGGGCCATTGATGTTACGTTACCGGTGAACTAGCCTGTTGTTGGTATAATTCACTCAAAAATGTAACAAAGTTTGTTTTGGGTGTGAATTTCAACGGCAACAGGTGACAAGAAACCTACATGAAAGCCCTGAAAACTCTAGAGTACAGGCACCTTTATATGACGAAGAGTTCACTTCATCCCAGCAAAACCACAACTCATAGAATTTCTAACTTTGAAACCCAGGCAATTCCACGTTACAGACACTCAGCGCTGACCCTTTGTGCTCCTCCGCAGCCAAAGTCACGCGGCGCTCCCCGGTCTTGCGTGACTTCCGCCCAAGGCGAGCAACACCAAAAGAACAGACAGTAGTGCAGACGGAGATTACGAAACACCTAAAACATTGCGAACTACCGTTGCATAATCCATTCACAACCAACTGACAATCTGGTTTACAGGGCCACAAGGCGGATTACATGCAAAAGAAATAATTTTCCCATCGGTAATTAACTATGCATACTTGACACTCTTCAGCTGCGATGAAAACAACAAAATTCTGCTCTCTTGGTTTCCGAATCCCCGAAACCGCGGCCAGCACCCAGTTTCAACAGTTAATAGCGTACGTGAACTAAGTTTTCGCTACTGAAGTTTTCGGCCAGCGATCTGGACTTCGAGCAAAATACATAGCTCCCGGGAACAGTTCTCCATTTTTCACGGGATTAGTTTGTAGTTCATCAACAGACTGAGAGGAAAACTGAAGCGTTGACCCTTTCAAAGTACAACAGCCTGTTTTTCAAGTTCAACGAGAATCAACAAGCATTGCCACCCTCACATTGATAATTCCGCATAGCAATAACCTATTGGAAACATTTTCAGCATATTGATGAAGTTATACTTCGTTTTCCGCATTGATAATTTTGTGCAAAACAATTGATATGCAAAATGCAGAACGACCTTTTGTGTTGACAGTTACCCTATAAAGCAGGCATAAATACGATGAATGCGGCGTAACTGTGAAATATACATTGCGCTAAAGCGAGCAACAACGGGAATGTTTCAAAATGGTATGCCCCAACGTAATACACGATGCCTGCAGATAAACCGTGGCGCTATTCCGAAATGTGACTGACTCGACAAAATATTACGCAAATTAGCATGTAAAAAATGGTCTCTTGGAAGAAAAGCAATCATTCTTTGCGATTAACTCTACTCATGATCAGTTACTCTAAATCTAAATTTGTTACATTTGACAACAAGGAATTTCTTTCAGGGGAAACATAGGGTCACGGCTCAAACCAGCAGCAATAAGCCATGATTTATAGTCACGGGTCTTTCCGATGATTCGCCCCCTTTCCCTTCTGTTGAGTGTGAAAAATGCCATGCACGGCGAAAACGTTAAGTAAAAATGGTGGGAATAAAACTTACCGATAACAAACTGCCGAGGAATAGACGTGAGACAACAACACCAGCCTCAGGCGCAAGTGAAAGTGAAATCACTGAACGAAAACGGATTTAGACCACTCGGCGCATTGTGCAATCGGCTCCAAGGTGAGCTGTTTGTGTCACGTACGGTACCGCTGACCAACATTTTGTCCATAATCAACAGCGTTGTTTCGTGATCAAATAATGTCCAACCGTCCTAAGCAGGATAGGTTGGTAGGGGATGTGTGTCGGGAGAAGCACGGGGGGGAGGGGGGAGGGGGGAAATGAGTGCTATTTTAGGTGACAGTTAACAGGAGCCATAATCAGGGACGGAGACCGTAAGCGCGCGCCATTTCTAGTATTGGGGTTGGCTCCATGATATGGGACAATTTTTCTATTTTTAGAACAAATTGCGCCATCGCCTGCGGCACACGCGCTTACATTGCTGCGAGGATTTTCGCGGATGTCGCGCAGTGGAAATTCCCGAAATCGTTTATGCTTTTGGCCCTCAACTCAACGCCTTTATGGCTGTTGTAATTTTGGTTAAGTATGTTCGTCGTAAGGCGTAAGTTGCCCTAGTTTGAGTAAAGACAGTGCCGAATTAAGGTATGTCCCGCTTATATCGCTGACCAAGTTGAGTTCCGCTGCTCCTTTTACAAGAACTTTACATTACTCCAATCTAAATTTCACATATTAAGAAGATTAACAGCTTTTCCATAACACACACAAAAAACTAGTTGGATGTTTGGATATAGCAGCGTTTAATAAGTGACGATAGGTTTAAGTCTGTAGATGCTGCTTAGTTTTGTTTGTGCAAAAATTCAATAAATTGTCTGTTGTCGATGAATAAGAGCGCTCGCTTATGCGTGTTTTGCACAGCTAGTAAAACATGAGAAATCGGGCTTCGCACTTTGGTGTGAAAACTTACGTCAAACTCATATAACATCTCTAGTTTTTGACTATGTTTAAGGTTGATTAATGTTTGAGAACATATTAAAAGCTTAGCTGAAAATATGCGAACACAGCAGAAATAATCAGAAAAGTTACCACGACGCTTTTAATTAATGAACTCGAATAAAGATTGAGTCAAACTCCTAGTCTATTTTATTTTCGCAGTGGAAAGTCTCACTATGTGAAAGAAACACACATGATGTTAGTAGCGTTTTGGCGAACGTTGCTGAAAATTTTTGTAGCATCTCAGTACAAAAGACAACGAAACAAATCTTTATCACGATTTGTCATTTGTTGACAATCTGAAAATTACACCGAGTCGGACTTATACTATGCAAATGAGCTACTCGTACGCGTCAGACTTGCCTTTCAAAAACCTTTGCAAACTGGCCAAACGAGTAGAAACAACAAGAAACTATTAAAAACAGGTTTTGGTTATGATAAAGCATTGTTTGGCAAACTCACAAATTAACTCGATACCTGAGTAAACAGTTTTCTTACAGAACTTTTCTCTACAGAACAAACGCAAAAGTTTACGCGTACAACTAGCCGGAGAGCGAATTTTATTTATTTTTATTTTTATTTTCATTCACAGCGCGAAATTAAAGAAATTCTCGACTCTGAAAAACACACCTTTTCCATTCAATCAGAACATAAAAGTACATAGAAGAGCCCTGGTTCTTCTTCTCTGCCTTATTCCCTGCCATCGCTGTGAAAAATCGGGAAGAGAATCTCGCAACTCTCACCATTTCATCACGCAACGTGACAACATCCACGCGAGAGCCCAAGACACGTCCTTGGATTAGCGCGGATATATGACGTCAGGATGGCGCAATTTGTTCTAAAAATAGAAAAAATTATCCCATATCATTGGTCCGCGTGGATTCCAAGACTTACGGTTTCCGTCCCTGATTATGGCTCCTGGCTACACATCTAAGGCTTCAGTGGCATTCGCTATATAGACGCAACGACGGCGACGACGCCGAGGACGACGCTTAGTGAAAAAAAAAAAAATTATATTCTACAAGCGAAATTCGCGATTGTTTAGATGTGTTCAGTACACCGGTGGCTCTAAAAACATGCTGAAGCTAAATATGCAACGACGGCATTCAATTCCAAATGGAAATACGTAAAATTAGCTGTCGTCGTCCACGTTCCGTAGACGACGCAGAACTTCGTCATTTCACGTTGCTCATGATTTGCAGAGGATGGCAAAGAAATGTACAAAGATTTATAACGCACGTGCACAGCTATTGTTTGGCTTATTAAACATTTTGTTTGATGACGTTCTCGTTCCGGTCGTCGTCGTTGTTTGCTTAAGCTCCATAATATCGGCAAGCCCACAACGACAAACCAATGCAAAAAGGTGCCGGATCTTTGGAGACCTGGATCAGTTAAAATCAAAAGATACTATGCACAAAAACGATAGACTGACCCCCACGGCGAAGAGAAGAAAAGAAATAGAACAGCAATGGACATAAAAGATATATTGTACTTGTTTTAATTTCACTGCTGTTTTATTTCTTTTTTATCTCTTCGCGGTGGGGATCAGTCTACCATTGTTTTGCATAGCACATTCTTAGCCGGGTGGGGTGACTGATCAAAAAATGTTATAAGGCAAGGCCACAACTGACATGGATATATATGTTTATCCTTTCGGAAGAGATGCCGATTAAACAGATAGACAATATTCGTATTCCCCGACGGCCCTGGGACGAGAGCCTTCTGAACATGAATGCGAGGCTAATGCGGGGACCTTCGCTCGGATATAAAAGAAACATGAGGAAAATTACAGCTTGGGGGCCGGAAAACCAAAAAAAGCATTGAAAGTTGCAAGTCTCTGGAGTTTGTAAGTGATCTGCAGGTTAGAGGAACACCTTAATAAAGCGAACATGCAAAACCATTTAGTAGGAGTTACCGGGAAGATTCACAGATTGCGATTTGCGAGTCAGTCGGGAGTCAATATCCCCAATCTGAAGCGAAATACTTTTAGCTATTTTGTCAAAACAATTTACTGAACTGGTTCGGTTTAGTCTTTGATGACCATCTGATATCGCTTTCCACCAAAAGGGGGGGAAAACTGGGGAAACTACAATTACGTTCTAATTCGCTTCGCTCAACCGAACGTAAATTATTTTACTCTTCAATTCCCGTAATAATGAGACATACAAGAAATATGGTAGGATACGCAAGCGGATCCAAATGCAGTTTAATATTTTACATTACACTTTTGTTTGTTTGTTTGTTGTTGTTGTTGTTGTTTTTTTCAATAAGTAATAAGAAAAGGGTTTACAGTATCATATCACATTTACAATCAGCAATAAGCTAGGCGTTTACAATATCGTATCATTTCTGTGGTCCTGCTGTTGTTTTTAATTTATATTAATTCAAGTGATTTTATTGATTTATTAATTTTTCATTTACTTCACGATAAGTAATAAATTGACACAGGAAACTAGGAAGCGATAAATTATTCCGATACAAACGCTACAGCTACCTAAATTAAAGCCCTAGAAATTTTGTTACTTGTAGCCTATTATTGAGACTGTCCTCAACATACATATCCTTGGCAGCGTCTGTCTTCCATCTGCCATGCACCTTCAACAGCCTTTCCGAAACTGAATTAGAACTGTTGCGAACAACGGATGTTATCCCACCTGATCTTAAGCTGTGAAGACCGTAGTCATCCGGGTTATAACCCAGTTGTTTTAAGGAATCCCTTAAGATTTCTCTACATGAAGAGTAGGACATTTTTCCATCTCTTAGAGTGTAACTAGAATTACTCTTATGAAAAACTAGAGGCCTGAACAAAGGCAGATTACTACTATTGTGGATACCGGCTAGATTCATATACTTCCTTAAAACACTGACGGGGCAATATTGACTTTCCGATGCACTTATATAGACATAGTTACCCTCCCTATAGACATCAGTCTTACTACAAGGCACAAAAATCTTAATATACTGACTGTTAAATTCTATATGGTTGGGAGCAATATTACACAATTCATTAAAACGAAAAAATCCGGCAAAAGCTAACGAACATAAAGCAGCTATCCTAATATCTTTTAAATTAGAACCTTCCTTATTATAAGCATCCAGAATATCTTTAATAATCTGGGAGGAAAATGGTTTCTTCTTGGCAACTGGTTTAGACTTGACCCGCTTTGCTGATTCAATTATATTCTTACAAAATTCACTATCCAAAGGATTACGGTCTAGGTTAGGCACAAACGAGTGAAACCATTTGAGCGCAGCATGAGTTTGAATTAAAGAAGCACTTGAAGCACAAGACTGGTGGCTTTCAAATAAATAAAGCGAGACTGCGCTTACAGGAAAAGGCAGTTGAACACTTACATTCTTCCTTTTACACCATTCTAAAAACCTTTTGATAGCCCTAAGGTAGACTTTAGTTGTAGAGGTCGCTCGGGACTGTAACATGACGCTCACGATTTGGTGAAAATTAGGTGAAAGCGAAAACAAGAAGGGTTCCCAAGCTCCGCTTGAACTAAGTATCTGAAATTACAAAATAAGAAACACTCCAAAGTAAAGTGGAATCAAAACCATACAATTATAATTGTAGAAAACTAACTTATCGGACAGGTGCCAGGTCACCCACCAGCGGCTGTACCCAAAAATGGTATCTTCCAATAAGGCCAGTGCCTACAGAGTCAGAACTGGTACACTTCATACGTTACAAACGGGTGCAGTCACCCTTGATCTAATGTGGCCAGTGCCACGAAAAGCCAACGTCACTGGTGCAGTCACCATAAATAGCCAAAGGCCCAAGCAAATATTGAAAAAATAATCAAAGCACACATGCTGCCGTAAGAGTGCCACCACGGGCTGCCCAGACGTTACAACAATAGGCTAGTCTAGTCCAAAAATTCCATTCTAAGAGCAATGACATAACCGTTAAAGCGCTTTGATCCTAAAAGGGAATTGAGATTCCTACCATGCGCTAGGGATTGGTTCCCAATATGCGTGCTATATCCAGATATATACTTGAGATACTTATTCGTCAATAGAGGCCAATAATGAGCCGAAGGCCAAAAGGGTAGAATAACAGTACCCACAGCGTTTTGGGACTTCCTAGAGTTCTTCATTATATGAACAATTGAAACAGGTGGGACCACCCAACAATTTTCTCCTCTCAATGGTTGAATAAAGAAGTCGACACCCGCAGTGTTAGGATTCCAAAACCTAGAGAAGAATCTGGGTAGCTTATGATTGTAATAATTAGCGAAACAATCCACAGAATGCGGCCCCCAGCGATGATTCAAAGACAAAAACAAATCATTGGTAGTCTGCCAATCATCGACGTCTATCAGACGACTAATGTAATCAGCCTGTTGATTTAAAGTGCGGGGAATCCACTGCATGTCTAAGTAAATCCCTGACTGAACACAAATATCAAAAATTCTTCTCGCCATTCTGTGCAATTCTAATTTCATACTACCAACTTCAACAATTCTGGCAGCAGCTTGATTATCAGTAAACCATTTGACATGCGATTCTTTAAGGACAGGAGCAAAAGATTGCAAAGAAAATTCAATGGCACAAAGCTCCCTCCAGGTGGAGCTCTGTATGCTCTCAGAATCCGTCCACATTCTATGGCACACATACTCGTTATTGAAGCCAATAACAGAACCACAACCAGTAGCGCTGGCATCAGAATACACAAATGAACTAGGACATGTATATGCAAAACAATATCTAGTGTTAATATTGATAAGATTTGTTTTCCAAAAATACAATTCTTCCTGACAGTAATCGTCGAGGTGAAACTCGATATCCCAACGGTCACTACACAAGGTGGACATGACACAATGCCTTGTCATAATTCTACCAATATTACCCACCGCAGGACCCGTTGAAATAATTTGACTCGTAAAAGAAGCCAAACTTCTTGCCGAGACCAAAAACTTTTTGTCAATAATATGGTCAATGGTGTTCAAAATCTTTGTAATCCTTCTATCCACAATTTTCAAAGTGCCCAAGATCGAATTCCAAGTAATGCCTAACCAGTTTAGAACCTGTGTGGGTTCCCATACCGACTTTTCGTCGTTAACTATAAACCCTGCACTGCTCAAGTCGTTTCTAACAGCTTGAGCAGTGGCGCGGCAGTCTTGCCTATCTTGGACAGTCCCCCAACCGTCATCTAGAAAAATAGCTATACAAAGACCTTGTAATCTCCAGTGTTTTTCCAAGGGTTTCAAGAGCTTTGTAAAGACATAAGGGGCAGTGGATACACCAAAAGGAAGAACGGTAAATACGTAAAATATTTCATCCCCAGAATCTGATGCCTTCCATGAAAATCCAAGGTAAGTTTGGTATTCCCGTGAAATTTCTACATGGTGATACCCGCTTTTCAAATCGAAGGAAAACATGTATGAACCCTTTGTAAAGTAAGCAAGGGCAACCTTCCAATCTTCGTATTTCACCCTTTGTTTAACTAAACACTTATTTACGTGGCGTAAGTCCAAAATTAGTCTCTTTTTACCGCATGGCTGTATTGACACAGATAAAGGGTTAACCACCAGGGGTTTTTGGGCAACTACGCAGATACGACCGGAAAGAACAAGCTCATGGATGGCTTGCTCCACAAATTCGGTATGGAGTCTAGCAGACTTATTACTCCTTAGCTTAACAGGCCCGGGCGAGCTAGCAAAAGGTAGTTTGTAACCATTTTCAATTATCGATAATATATAATAAGGGGCGCCAATAGCTTTCCAAAACTTGATGTTATGTCTCAAATTCCCCTTCACGCTTAAAGGAAAATCACTTTCCACTTCGAATTTTTCTACAATTTCTAGTACCTTCGCTAAATCTTCCTCAATACTTGATAGCTGGTTGGCTTGACTGAATTCCTCCTGCTGGCTTATTGTATGAAGGTCCGGAGAAGGCGTTGTAATTATAGCAGGACTGATAATTGTGCCCTCCTGGCCAGAAGGCAGATCGACAATCTTTGGCCCAGTGACCGTACTTTCCACATTTGAAGCAGCGGAAGCCTTCGTAAGAAGCATCCCTACGGCCTGTTAAGGGAAACAACAACTGCAGTAAGCTGGGTGGGAGGGTGGGATATATGCCGAAGTATAAACTGCGTGGATCACTAGCGTGAGTGAATATTCAACGGTGACAGAAAATATAAATACCAGAGACTGGCCAATCACAATTAATGCATAATTACAACAAGCGAGCACGTGCAATAGTAGAAGTGAAAGTATTCGAGCATTACTAATTACTGGAATACCAGCGGAAAATTCATTTACGTTCTAATTCGCTTCGCTCAACCGAACGTAAATTATTTTACTCTTCAATTCCCGTAATAATGAGACATACAAGAAATATGGTAGGATACGCAAGCGGATCCAAATTATGAGAATTCACAAAGTAAAACGAAGTCACTGAAGGTCTTACCGCGAAAAAGCTGATTATCGCTACCTCCACTAAACCTCGCCTTTTTCCCGCGCTCATTGTTTGCTTGGTCTTTTTGCCGGCGTTTGCGAGTAGCAGTTTCCCGAGCTTTCTTGAGGCGCTTCTCATCTTCTGATCCTGAAGCCAGCTCATCGGACTCGTACTCGGCGACGACCTGCCAACCGTCTCTACTCTTGTCGGCGATCTTGATCAATTTTTGCCTCTTTCGCAGAAGTTCTCTTGCGTCCTGTGCTAGACTTCGAATGCGGTCGTTGCTGGGTTGACTCTGTTGGGTTTCTGATTCAATGCTCTCCAAAATGGAATCGATTGCTGCATTGAGCTCAAACTGCTTTTGATTGCCTCTATACTTTAATCGAACAACCTCTTTGTCGATCTTTGACTTCTGTTCAATTTCCTTCGTTTTCGCCTCAAGTTGGTTCTGCAGATAATCTTTAAACAAAGAGAAAACCTGATCCACCATTGGGCCACCAACCTGGTTGGTAGCACTTGCTTCTCCTAACTGGACTGAGGATGTTGAAGAATCGTTCTCCGTAGGCATCAGGAAACTAGATTTTTAACGTGCCGAAGTATAAACTGCGTGGATCACTAGCGTGAGTGAATATTCAACGGTGACAGAAGATATAAATACCAGAGACTGGCCAATCACAATTAATGCATAATTACAACAAGCGAGCACGTGCAATAGTAGAAGTGAAAGTATTCGAGCATTACTAATTACTGGAATACCAGCGGAAAATTCATGTAAATATATTTCTCACTCGCCGGGTATATGATTTCCTGTATTCTGATTGGCTCACGCAAAACCAAAACATTGCCTAGACCGCGAAAGGACTAAGACCGAGAGGAATGGCGAGCGAAAAGAAATCTATGTCGGCGGGCCGTCGCATAACAAACTACAACAATAATACGGTGGAATCCTCCTCATCTAGTAATCCCACGATCTCTGGAACCTGCGAATAATTCGGACTAGTAATCATTTTCCTTGGATTCGCTTCATTCTTGTGTTTAGTTTACTCCCGATTCGAATCAATTTTCTTCCATCGTATCAAAGCTTACTTGTAGTTTCTATAACTGTTCACAAGCATAGTGATATGCTTCTGACTGTACTAATGCAACTTATAATACTTTGCACGAGTTATTGTTCCACAACCCAGGACTGCCGAAGATCAGCAAGCTAAGCTGTTTGCCTGGGTCAGCAAGATTTAAAGTGATAGCTGCATGCCAACCATTTCCATCCTTATTTGTGAAAAATCGCCCTTTACATTTTTTTGTCTTTGATCTGTTAAAGCTTACATAGTTATAACACATCGAACCAAGCCTATTTGACTTGTAACTGACAGAGTACAAAGTCATAAACCAAGGGACTTTCAGATAAAACTTATAGGAATAATATTATGATATTTAATGGCCACCATCAAAATTAGAATACCGTTGTTTAATATTACCTTTTTCTGGAACATGGGATCTGATAGTGTTTTATAACTATTCTTATCTCACCTTCTTTCATCGGGTCTTTTGTCAGGTATACTTTGTTAGATTCGTGGCCAATTTAGGACAAGATGAAGATGAGCGATACCAAAGTCTGCCGATTTCAGCTGGTAGTGAGGAACATCATTAGCCTGTCAAGCGTGCAAAGTTTGCCAGTGAACCTGCGTCACTCACGAAAGCAGCAGAAGTTCCTCCAAGCTATCCAGCTTCAGTATCAATTGAGCAACTGCTAAATGCTGGAAAATTTGTCAAGCCAGTCTCCAGAACAAAGACAGTGCTGAACTTGGAGTCATTTGACCTCCTCAACAAAGAGTGGAAAACAGAGAAATGTTTAACTCTCTATGTTGATGACGACAAATCTGCATCCGGAGCATTTCGTGATACATTCAAAGCAACACCAGAAAGTGTCAGCCAGTGTAAAGAAAAATGGGTGGTGAAGCAGTATAATGTCAAGTCAAAGAACACCATTGAGGACACATTAAAGACCACAATAGAAATCCATACAAGGAAACAAGTACAGATGCACACTGTGGCCCGGCAGCTAACCAAGCAGTTTAGCACCATAGTACCAGAAGAGTTAGGCCAATCATTTTGCCTATAACAAAGTATTCTATTCCAGGTTCAATGGTAAGCCAGTGACTGTTGAAGAATTTGTCTGGACAATTCACAAAGTATGTAAACAATGATGGAAAGTCCATCATTCCAAAAGCAGATGCCGATCTTGAGTTTAAAGAAATCTTTGACAAAGCTCAATGTTTAGTGCACTACACAAGTGTAGTAACTAAAAAGAAATTGATGCTTTTAGATATTCAAGGTTCAGGATACTCTCTCTATGATCCAGAGATTGCTACTGCAGATCTAATTTGACTACTTCTGCTATTCCTGCTAGCAGGAAAGACTCACGAGAAGGAGTCAAAAGTTGGATGCAAGATCTGCAACAATCATTATAATTGAGGTTTTGTGAGAAGATAGGTTGATTGTTTATGTTAGTTCTACTCAGTTATATGCACAAACAATGGAGCAACCAGAATGGTTGTGAAACTTAGCAGGAACTTTGAATCAGCTGACATTGATGTCATATGCTATCATATGACATCGCCCTTTGCTATAATTGTATGCATGAGTGATATAGTGCACTTGTATTTAGATCAACACTGAACCGGCCATTAATGTTATTGTCTGTTTATCTCAATGCAACAGGAGCATTTTATTAAGGTTGTGTTTTTTTGTTCAAAATAATGTTACTGTTTGGAATGTCTGGTATAGATATGTTATATAATTTAAACAACAGCAATTTGAGGTACTTTCCATTCTTAATTACTGAAAGCAAAAATCTTAGCCAAAACCAGTGTGCTTTAGTTAATCAAAATTTATGCATTTAATACTGTGTGACTTAGATAGTTTATGTTTCAGACACAGTATATGAATTAAATGTATTTCAAGGTTGCTGCCTAACACGAGCCTAGCAGCCTGGGGCACTCAAGAAAGTCCTTTGGGCGCCTAAATTTTTGCAGCAGCTCCCAAAACATTACCTGTTGGGCTCCTAACTTTTTGGCTTTTGCCCTTCTGGGCTCCTTGAAATATTGTTAGGCAACAGCCTTGATTACATTAATTTTATTGATGTCAATGCAGTGCTCCAAGACGCAACCATTTTGGTCGCCATGGCGAGTGGAAAAACTTTTTGGCGACCAAAATTCTGGCGAAAGTCGCCAATTGGCGACCAACAGATTAAAAGAGAAACTTACTTAAAAGATTATCAATAATAGGATAAATTTAATCAATAGTACAAGCAGCGGCATCACCTGTCTTTCTCTTTTCCTCTCTCGTGGTTCAGAAACTCGACATGGATGCGTAAACTGACTGTAGCAAAATGAAGTGTGGAAAACGCCCCGTTCGGCGCATAAGCCCTTTGTGTAACATGTCATGAAGTGTCCTTCTCTTCAACGTTTTGTTTTTTTGACGATGTGTAATATGTCATAAAGTGTTCTCCCCTTCACTTTTTTCTTCGTGACTGAATTTTTTTAATGGTGACCAGAAGAAGTGAGCTTGGAGCGCTGCAATGTTCCACCTGTTCAGTTCAATTTAGAAAAAAATCTCGAAGCTAAGTTGAATGCTCCTGGTTATAATGAACCTTCAAAAATAAAAATGTATCTGCCGCATCTGTGGGTTTGATACCATACACATCTGGAATGATCCGCTCACATTCGGTTCTCACTGCTACAGGAAGGAAATCCTCTCCAAAAGTCATAACCCCCGACATTTCTGCAACTCCATTTAATGCCTCTTGTGTAACTGGCAGTCCTTAAGAAAACACAATTGCAACACATGTCAGAGAATGTTACAGAAAAAAGGTTTTGTTTCTGGCAAATAACATTTTTTAACACATCAAGATAAATAACAACTGCAAATTTTCAAAAAAATGCCCCAATTTTTCATAAAAAGTAGATGAACTGTCTTTCATCGTGGGTGGGACTCACCCTCAATTATCCTTCAATAAGAAAACCATTTGTTATGTACAAAAAGGGTGCACTGTACGCTACATACTAACAGCTGTTTTGAAACTAATAATTGTAATAGGACTTACATTGAAACTACCTTTTGAAATCATGAGGACTAGATACAAGTGAAGGTGATATGAAAGTTTAGGCCTCATGGAAGGCACTTATCACATATTATTTTCATGTTTTAGTAATCATTCACACATTTCTCTCATTCCTCCGTGCTCACAAAAAAAAATGTTGTCTAGATGTAAAATTTGTCTAGATGAAGAACAGATAATTCACCTTCCATAAGGTGTTTCAGCCTTTTGCATGACCTTCAGTTGTTTCTCATAGTCCCCATATGCACATTACAAACTTGGTGAAAAATGAAGTAATGGACTGGTTTAAATGGCTTGTTATGTTAACATACCACATTCTTGGGCACCATAACTGTCTGGGAAAGTGTACAAATGGTATGGAATTCCCTTAGGCATCTGTGCCTCTTTCTCAATTCTGGCTTCTGACTCTATGACAGTTCCATATTGTTTCCCTGAATATGTCCATTTCCTTTTGTATTACACGTATAAATACAAATTCGAACATGCGTCTGTCCATTTCATCATTCGGGTCATAGTACCCTTTCTCTAAAAGCATTCTCAACTGCCTCTTGCAGAATTTCTCCAGTCCATTGTGCAGCTCACGTCACCACCTCTCAATCTGTTTGAATATGAATAAATATTAAATTTGAACTGGTTTACCTTGTCTGGAAGACTTGAAGTTTAGGGCAGGTCATTCAAAGAAAACTTACACTAACAATTTTTTAATGATTGCAGATACATATACCCACAGTTGTTATTAAACTACACATCATCTTTGGGCAACTCAAAAGTACTTAATAATATGGTAGAAATATTGTGGATTTCATTGATGTAAATGTTTTGGAAGTCTTTTAGCAACAACTTTTATTTTAGTTGCC